>JAUMHA010140942.1:0-17204 GCA_032359765.1 Saxidomus gigantea
CTCTGTCATGCATGGAAGGATTTTAAAATGACATAGCACATTTATTGAGTACATGGAGAGGACACAGACTGAGGCACTTTTTTCGGGGGCATTCCTCACTTGTGAGGGACAGCTCTTGTTTTTATTAGAAACTCAGTTAAATTTTTCATTCCTGTCCACTTGTTGACTTAACCATTTGAGATATTACTTTGAAAGTTACTTATGTACCATTATGACACCTATGGCACATATATCATTAACCACCTCTTTCTTTTGTTCTGTCCGTCTGTCGTCTGTTCACACATTGTGTATGCAGTAAAGGCTGCATTTATCGAGAGTGACTTGATAAGTTACAAGCTTTCTTCACAATCGAGCTAAAATAAATAAGTATAAACTAAATCAAGGTCAAGTACAAATATGGGTTATCTTGAGCCAAAAACTAGGTTGCCCAGTCAAATCATAGAGAAACCTTTGTGTATGCAATAGAGGTTACATTTTTCATTGGAACTTCATGAAACTTTGTCAGAATGACTACCTAGTTAGAATATAAGTCATCTGGGGTAAAAAAACAAGGCCAAGGTGTCAGATTTACAAAAAACGTTATGAGATGCTGAGATAGGTCCTAAAGACAATTAAACCTTTTCACAATTTTCCTCATCAAGTGCCATGCTTATGCCTGTTGCTTTTAAACTTAATACATGTGCATACAAAAAGCATGTAATACCAAACCATGAGTAGGTTTCAGATGCGCCATAGAGGGCCATCTTAGCACTGTAAGAATTACATTTCCTGTAATCATGTTCCGGCTAGCTTAATTCACGATCAGATTTTTGTGTTGGAAAGGATGTATGTTTTTGATAAAATAAAACCATGTTTAATCTATTCATTTTGTTGGGTGTGTGCATTTTTGTTGTTGTTGAAAAAAGCAATATGGCAGTCTCCAGGTTTATGAACTTGTGATAAGATTTTGCAAATACATGTTTAATTTAATAATAATTTAATCCTACTTTGTCTGAACTGTTGCAGGGGTTGTTTGCAAGAAGAAGAATGTTTTTGTTGACAGAGGGACCTCATCTGTATTATGTTGACCCAGTAAATAAAGTATACAAAGGACAAATTCCATGGTAATATTATTCAAATATTTGTTACATGAATATTGTGTTTTATGTAAATAAGCCTGCAACTCATTTGCAATGTATTCAGTGCTGTAATATTTTCCTGAATGAAATGTTGCCTATACAGCTGAGATCATGCTCAGTTCCAAGCTTCTGTAGAAAAAATCTTGGTCATTGGGAAGCTTGATTCTCCAGATGAAATTTTATCTTGCATAAAAGTCACTAATGTACATGTCTTTTATATTATACAGGTCTAAAGATATGCGAACAGAGCAGAAGAATTTCAAAATATTTTTTGTGCATACAGTAAGTACATGTATATAATTTGTTTGAAATTATGATTACTTGACCTAGTTATTTTTTTATAAGACTGTATATAATGTTCTGCTACATCAATTAGTTACCATTGCCTAATAATGATGAATTGAAACAAATGTTAGGTACTTTCATAACTTAAAAATAATGCGTATTTGTTACTCGTCAAAACCAAATGTAACATTCCAGTAGTGTTTGTTGTTTATACTGCAGAAACATTATAGTTAACATATTTAACTTAATACAAAGATTGATGCCACCGAAGCATGTAGGAACCATAATTCTAGCTTGTGTCATATTAAATTTCCATCCATTGCTGTTATTTTATTGGTTCGAGCAAAATTAGAAAATGTAATTAATCTTCCAAAAAATACACATGACATTGAGGTGAAATATTGAGACCAAGATCATTTGATAATACAAGTGAAAGCCTCGGTCAGTGTCTGAATTTACAAAACAAATCTACCACATCACACAAGTCTACGTATTGGCCTTAGATAATGAGTTCCAATACATGTCAAGGGGGGCATACATCACTTGACCCATTGCCTTGTTTGAAAAGGCTACAATGATTAAATAGAACATACTTTTGTTTTACAGCCAAACAGAACATACTATTTAGAAGAGCCAAGTAAGAGAGCCGAGGATTGGGTAAAAGAGATTGACCGTGTTTGGGAAATGTACTACGGCTAGACGAAAATTGAGTGACAACACCATTACAAAACATGGAAGTGCTTGTGACAAGCTGTCTGTGTTAGGATCAGTAGATGTCTGTACTTCATCATGTTCTTCACTTGAATTATGTTTACACTCAAGAAGACATATTTCTAGAACAGTCTTTACCGAATTTGAACAAGTTTAATATCTCCGATAAAATAGATTATGGGCCAGTTTACGGCGGCATGTCAGGTGAGCGATACCGGCATGTCAGGTGAGCGATACATGGCCTCCATGCCTGTCTTGTCTTTAGAAAACTACAACCAACGATGGTCTCTTGTCTACTTTATGCAGAATGTAACACTGAACTATGTGAGACTGTGATTAGAAAGATTTTGTTATTGTTGTGTTTAAAATATGTTGAGAGTCAGTATTGTATTCCTTTAAAGCTGCTTCCTCACAGTTTCCAGTAAAAAAGATAAAATTTTCAAAAATGATATACCCAAACATAAAATGTTATGGCAAAAATCAACAGCATAGGTAAAAATATAGGTAGCAATTTGCATAAATCCATTGGAAATGTTGGTAGGTTTGGTGTAATGGCATCGCTATGATATATTATGATTATATTGGAATTTTCAAAAGCGTTTGTAACGCTTTATAATTTGGTAGCAATTAAATTCAAATTTACAGATATAATTTACATGAATTTATTGTGGAGCCTTTTATTTGACTATTCATCATTAAATATGCTATTTTCAGACAGTTTGAAAAACTTTATTTTTTCATCAAAATCTGAGAGCGAGCAGCTTTAATTACAAAAATAGTAGATATAGATTGATGCATGATATAATATATATATATCTATATAGATATGTTGACATACAGTAAACATAACCATGATAAAAACATCGTTTGAAAAAAGACATGAAAATATATTTTATTTTTGCTGTTAGTATAGGAATGTTCATGTTGACTTGAAAGATAGATGTATGTAGTGTATAAGTACTATGTGTACTGCAAATTTGGAGGATTTTGCCTCACCCCCACCCCTACCCCTGTTTCCTGCTATCACATAATTTCATAATGTTGACACTTGTTTACAATGTCAAGAATTAGTTGACAGAAGCTATGTGAAAAGTGAAGTGTGGCTAAAAAATTCTTTGACATTTCTTTTTTGTTGTTGTGTGAATATAAACGAAAGTTAAGTCACTATTTACTTTAACTTGGGCACATTTTTCTATCACAACAGAGAGCAGTTTCCATGAATGTCTTGCTGATTTTGACAGCTAGTATATCATTACACAGAATCAAAAGGATAAAGACATGTTTTAAATATAAAATTATTGATGTTTTTGTTTACATTTCATTACGGAGACTTTCAGGTTATTAGTCATAAAAGACCGAAGGTATCTTACATCAGCACCCAATCAGAAATAATCTTGTCATGATACACCAGTCTTTGTTAGGATGCAGACAAATGACCCAACATATGATAATTTGAAATTAAACAAAAAACCGCTTAGATCACCGAGTGATATAATTATATTGATTCTGGTATTTTAAATAAATACCCGTAATTCAATTCTACAAGTTGTTGAGTTTTCTATACAGAGTGATACCACTCCTGAACCTTCGAGGAAACAATATAACATAGATATCAAAATTGCAGTTGTCCTACGTAAAACTCAAAACAATGTCATCCCCACTGCATTAGAAATGTTTCAGATATTGTTGTTTTTCCCTATTTCTATGAAGGGACATTGATTTAGCCCTTTATAGTCTGTCAGAAATTTGTCAAGACTGATAACTCCTGGAGTACAGTTGTCGCTGGTACTGTGAGAGTGACCTCCCTTAGGCATTTTCAGCTACCGTATTTACATAATTACGGCTCTTTGATTTTTTCGGAAATGATACATGACTGAATGACAGAATGAATTTCTGCCAAAAGGATCTGAATAGTCTGTAGGATACATATTATCAGATTTTGGGAATAATAGCATGAGAAAGAAATGGTTGTTTTCTTGGATAGGTTATTGACCCTTGAAACTAGAAATAAATAAAATTGTTATAAGATCTCTTACATGACTTGCTGGGTTTCAGCTTTACTTCCATGATGTTATAATGTGCATAATTCCATTACTTAAAATATTTAGGACGATTAAAAACTGTTAATACAGTAGCAAATATCAAAATTACGAAACAGTTAAACCTATATTTGCAGAGTTACGGCCCTGATTTATATAGAGAATATAAGGTTACTGTCTTTTGATAACAGTTGATATCGGACGAGGATGATATTGGCCGGGGAAGTCGAGGCTTTTTGGCCGATATTCATCCAAGTACGATATCAACTTATCAAAAGACAGTAACCTTGTATTCTATTTATTATGCAGGAAATTATATTAGAAATTTTAATGAAACCCTCCCCTGTAGCCTGAAGTAGCTACTGAAAATTTAATTTAAAGTGTAGACAGGGTCATGAAACTAGAAAATCTTGTCAGTGCTTCTCAAAAACCCCTTCTTGATTTCATAAAACTTTGCCTGAAGCATCAATCAGTATGAAGTCTAGTTGTGCTTTTTATGCCTGCCTTCGAAGAAGTTAGGGTATATTGCTTTACACATGTTGGTTGGTAGAGCAACAGTTTCCTATCAATAATTTAAGAACGCTTTGGCCTACAATCCTCAAACTTGGTGTGCAGGTTGGTCATCACCAGTAGATGACTCCTATTGATTTTGAGGTCAGTAGGTCAAGTTTTTCCCCTTCATTATCTATGTTCAAACATCTCTTGTGAAGTAAGTAGGTCAAAGTCAAGTTGACCTTCTATAATTTGACTATTATAGGTGATGCCTTTATTTAGTCTAGGTTAATAGGGGGGCATACATGTTTTACAAACATATCTTGTTATAATTTGGAGTCACTAGCTCAAAGGTCAAGATCATAGGGATAGGAGACATGTTTTTTCTTGAAAAACAATTTATTTAATTCTATTTCTGAACAAAAATGTGATTGCTTGAAATTTTGTTCTCTGGAGTTACTTGAAAGAACATCTGTTGAAATTTAAGTTTTTGGAGGGTCTTATTTTAAATTTAAGTTTTTGGAGGGTCTTGGGTAAAATATAAATATTAGATGGTTGGACTTTACTACATGTTTTAATGTAACTGCTGAAGTGTTTGTGTGAACAGTGATCTTGGATACCGAATTAGATATCCCCTCAGTCGAAATCCCCTTGGTCAAAAAATGGCATAGTAGTCCTAATCCCTTCGATGGATTTTACAAGGTATGCATAATCCCCTTGATGGATTTTACAAGTGGAAAAGCACATATTGAATGAAAAAAATTATTAAATAATTTATTTGTCTCTAGTTTTACTTCACTATAGCAAATGATTGAAAAGAATTAGAATTATTGAAATTTATTCACACTTCTTTCTCATGAAAAATGTAAAAAAATCCATTGAGGGGATTATGATTACATTGTAAAATCCATTGAGGGGATTATGATTACATTGTAAAACCCATTGAGGGGATTATGACTACTATGCCATTTTTGGACCAAGGGGATTCTAACTGAGGGGATTTTGAGTGTCTCCCACGTTAACATAGTGGTTTAAAGGTGCACTCCCTACATCTAGCTGATTTTATCTCCAAACATAAATAATGTTTAAACGTAATATGATAAACTAATACAATTTTACAGAACAACATATATTGAATAATGTCTCATTTTTGCACAAATATTCAAAATAGAGGTCTTCTGAAATAATGGCTGTCCACCCATTAATTGTACAACAAATTAACATAAATATTGAATGTTTTTTTATGGTACTGCCACATATTTTTAAACGCTGATTTTGCTGATGTTGATTGGAATGTATAGCTTAAACTTTCAGGTTAAGTATTAGTACAATGTTCTCGCAAATATTCTATTATTTATGCTTTTGAAGTTACTTTATATAACATCAGTTTTAGGTAGTGCCTCTTTAAGGCATAGCATTTCACGAATGTTTGAATTGGCATTGTGTATAACTGGTCCAAGCAATAGTGTGTTTTACTAAGAAATACAGATGTCACTTACAGTAGCACACAAGTATTGTAGACCTGTCATAAACAAGTCATGAACAG
Source organism: Saxidomus gigantea (assembly GCA_032359765.1). Lineage (NCBI taxonomy): Eukaryota > Metazoa > Mollusca > Bivalvia > Venerida > Veneridae > Saxidomus > Saxidomus gigantea. The sequence continues at coordinate 6,192 of JAUMHA010140942.1, forward strand.
ACTGTTGCCATTGACTGAGAGCTGCTGTTTGCCAAGGCCACAGAAGTATGTGTAGACATGTACACTCATCTCTGGGCCTACACGTATGTTTATAGAGGTCAGTACACAGTTGTCACTCATTTCTTTGAGGTATACAATATAATTACTATAAGATATACAATGTACAATATAATGCATTTAATTGTAGACTAATGTTTGAGGTCAATATATAGTGTTACAGACCTGTAAAGAAAGTGATACTGCCCTTGGACTTCATCAGTCTATATCACTTTTTTACTGGTCAGCAAAATAATATACTGACCTGAAAATCAGTCTATAATTGTAAAATATTGCATATTCAGTATGGTTGTTAAAAACAATACCTTTATGAATGGTAGGCTTTGATGATTCAATGTGGAAGTTGTTACTGGCAATATATATAATTTAACATAACTGGCAATAACTGTGATGTAACACAAAGTGTAGACGTTTGGTGGGCAATGTTTGTGGTGTATTTTTGAAATCAATAAGTGACATGTTACTGCAAACAGCTGTGTAACTGAGCTGTGTAACTGTTTCCTGACAATAGTTGTTGTGTTACCTGAAGTGAAGATGTGAATGGCAATAACTGTGATGTAAGATGATGTTTGCTGACAGTGGATGTGATGTAATGTGGAGTGTGGCTGTTTGCTTGCAGTAGCTGAAATGTAACTCGGAATGTAACTGTTTTTGACAATAAGTGTGATGGTTACATGGAATGTAGCTGTTTCAGAATTTAGCTGTAAGCTAGAACTTGGCTAGTCTCTTATAGGTATCTGTTTTAACTGAAAGTGAAACTATTGTTATCTATAAGTAATGCAAATTGAGTTTGACTTTTTCATCTGGCTTCATAACATTTATTATACCCCGGAAACCAAGTTTAGGGGTGTATACAGGAGTCACCAGATGGTCGGTCGGTCCATTGGTCTGTTGCATTTTCCTTGTCCCAAGCACAATATTATTGGAAAACTACTGGTTGGAATTCAATACAATTTCATACAATGGTCAAGCATATTGAGAGGAATCACAGTGCACAAGAACCATAACTTCATCTTGACAAATGACAGAGTAATTGCCCTTTGTTACTTTTCCTTGTCTGGAGCATAACTTGAAAACTACTGGTTGGAACTTAATACAACTTCATACAATTGGTCAAGCACAATGAAAGGAAGTGCAGTGTACAAGAACCATAACTCTATCTGGAGTGATTGCAGATTTGTTGCCCTTTGTTACTTTTCCTTGGCTGGAGCATAATTTGAAATCTACTGGTTGATATTAAATACAACTTTATACAATGGTCAAACACAATGAGAGGAAGTGCAGTGTACAAGAACCATGACTACCTTGACAAATTACAGAGTTATGGCCAAGAACCATATCTCTTTTTTAGGTTTTTTTTGCAGGTTATTCTGTTACTACTAATTTCTTCAGTTGATAAAGCGGTCTCTCAGGGGTATTAATCACATTTAGTGATGGGTCTTAGTTTTGTTATGCAATGGCTAGGGACATGCATTCACAGTTTTTATATAGCATGGCCTAGTGTACTTACTGTGCTGTTAATTTATCTATATATAGCAGTACACATAATAACTTGTCTTAAATTATCAAAATCTATATTATGTCAACTGCATATACAAACTATAACATTGCAAGCAAAATGCATTTCATTGCAACCCTTTGTCATAGTGTGTTATGCCTAATTTTTTATCCAAAGTTATAATCTAATGACATATTGGTAACTTTATTTGCATCGGTAAAATTGAAAATGTTTATTTATGCTCAGGTGCTTAAGGAGTTGTTTTCAGTTGGTCAAAGTGTTAAAGTAACTTTGTTTTTCTCATTTCTAATGCTTGAACCATTAACCTGTAAAAAATAATCAGCTTTAAATTGAACAGAACCATGTATTGTGTATAGGGGAATTTAAATGAAAATTCTTGACTGAAAAAATACAGAACTGACCATGCTTAGACTGTGAGCATATGCAGATAAATAATTCTCAAAAGCAAAAAATAAGAGTTGGACAATTAAAGCAAAAGAAGAGTTTAACAATTAGAGTAGGATAAGAGTTAAGCATTGAGTATTACAATGAGAGCAAGGTAAGAGGTTAACAATAAGAGCAGGATGAGTGTTTAACAATGAGAGCAAGGTAAGAGGTTAACAATTAGAGCAGGATATGAGTGAAAGATGAAGTAGGTTCACTATACTCATTCTTGTCATCCAGAGCATTCATTATATAATTTCATGTTTGTCTGAAAGCTTGGCAAACCACTGATGTATGAGGTTGAGTATACTTACAGAATTCAACATATCTATCTTGGTTTTAGCTTCTATATTACAGTTGTTTCTCATTAGTTCTATTATATACTGACTTGTTTGAGTAATGATTGTTTTTTGTTGCTGATATAGACTGTTATATTTATGTGCAGAGTAGTATTACAGTTGTTTGCTAAGAACTATTTTCTGATATGTTTATGTATGCCATGTAGCATGTATCATTGAGTATCAGTATGCATTCATGGAAATACAGTTTTTCTAAAACAGACTTTTGTTTCATTTCTTTCAATTGTTGTAAATTTGAGGATTACTTCACTCGTGAAACTGTCCCATGAATATGAACACAGTGTCTTCACAGTATTCCTTGAAAATCAAGTATAAAGACTAGAAAAGTGTTCTCTGTTCTTATCCACTGTAAGTATTAATACCTACTTTAGTAATAAGTATGCAAGTATCCATTCAGCAGCCATCTGTTCTTAGCATTTACTTTCTGGCACACCTAAAAATAGCAAAATAGTTTGTACTTGAAAGTACTGAAAGTCGATAAATACCCAACAACACATGCATACATAAGAATAGATGATAATAGAGATAGGATGATAATAGAGATTTGACACCTCTGTGTCCAATTGGTACGTTGAATGCACTTTAAAGCTGCAGTTTCCATAAAAATGATCTGTTTGCACATAAATGGTAGCCTTATAAGAAAAAAGACCGATTATTGGTCGCTAATTACTGGTCGCTGGTAGCGTTGACAAAAATCGCTTAATGCAATAGCAAAACAGTAAAAACCCTCGAGGGGGGTGGGATTCAAAAGGGGTCACTTAAGACAAAAGGTTGCTTAATACACGTGGTCGCTTAATACACATGGTCGCATGGGTAAGTTCGGCTGTAGACTAATGAAATGGGCTTAAAAGTTCATATATACAAGCTAAGAGCTATGATAGGCATGCTAATCTCTGAGGGTTTAAAAAGGCTTAAAAAGAAGAGAATACCTGCAGACACTGAAAAGCAAAAAGGTGTGCATAATTAAAGTTATATTACTCTTCAAAATGGCCATGTTGGGTTAGTCATTAGAACAATGCAGAAAACACGGTGGATGCTTTTGAAGCATTTAGGAAATAAGTATTACCAAGTTATTTCTATCACTGACATATACAAATTAAGATATAGATAACCAAAAGGATAGATTTTCTATTTTTGTCTAGGATAGTCAAAAACGATTTTTACAGATTTCGTCTGTTTTCAATGAGAATGAAACAGATACATATTTTTGGTTATAACTATGGCAATGTGCATTATACCCCAGAAACAAGGTTTAGGGGGTAATATAGGAGTCACCTGGTGGTTGGTTGGTTGGTTGGTTGGTTGGTCGGTCCGTTGCATTTTCCTTGTCCATAGCATAACTCGAAAACTCTGGTTGGAATTCAATACAACTTCCTACAATGGTCCAGCACAATGAGAGGAAGTGCAGTGTACAAGAACCATAACTCTATCTTGACAAATTACAGAATTATTGTCAAGGACAATATCTCTATGTTAGTTTCTTCTGCAAGGTATTCTGTTACTACAAACTTCCTCAGTTTATAAAGCAGTCTTTTGTGGGTATTAATCACATTTGGTGATAGGTCTAGTTATTCTTGGAGTACAAATCATTGATTAATGTTTTATTTAAAATTATGATGGTCACTTTGAACAGGAATGTTACTTTAAGAAATGGTCTAAAACATATCAGATTTGAAGTGACATGATAAGCATACTTTTCATAGTAAATACAAGAATCAAATTAAAACACAAAAATACTAAACTATAAAGCAAGATATCTCAAACAGATAAAAGAGTAAGACAGAATGATAGCATAGCTTTGCAAAAGGCTTGGCACATATATGGGAATGATATTGCATGACTAAAACAATCTTCCAAGAATCAATGAAAGGATTTTGGCACTAACAAGTTATCACAGTGACATGAGTTTTAGAAAGCTCTGTGGGGATAAGCACCATGATAAACTGAGACCTACAACTGAATTCATAAGCAAGCATAATGACCAACGCATAGCTAGCATATAATTGAAGCACATAAATACATAGTTTGCAAACTAAGCAGAATAAAAAAACACACATGCAAGAATGGAAAAACAAAAAGGGTAAACAACATAATTCAAATTTAGACTAGCAACAAAAAAAAAAGCAAACTGAAATCAAAGTTGCATGCAAGTCAAAATATAATTAAGAAATAATCTATGGCTTGCAGTGCTATATCGAAATTGAAGCATTCCTTGGAGGTGATATGTCTAGCGGAATAATTCACGAGGGCGAAGCCCGAGTGAATTATTACGCAGGCACAGTACCAACGGGAAATGCTTCAATTTCGATAAAGCACTCCAAGCCATAGATTATTTCGATCCTTAAAAGCCGAATTTATGAAAACGATATATCGTAAGTACTACGGACCTTTTTTCAGTTCGGTGTTATTATTGATTTTAGAGACTGAAGCTTGATTGGTTTGTTCAAAATTAAAACTGTTCTCATTGTATGTTTGGCTTCTTATTTTAGTTAGACTAGGGGCCTTTAGGTTTTCTGGGTTAAAAACGTAATCCTTGCCAATAGATTTAGCTACATTTGTGAAAAAGTCATTGAAAATTTCAGTCACGTCAGAGTTTTGAGATAAATAATTGTCATTTTCATTTAAAATTATTTTAGATTATTCTGAAATAGATTTATTTGATAGGTAAGGTTTAATTGTATTCCAGAATTGCACTGATTTACAGCCACCTATACATCTGTCTTTATAATAATTATTTACTGATTTTTTTTCTTAAATTTGTTATTAAACTAGATTTCTGTGTTTTCTATACTGTTCCCAATTTTTTAAATGTTTACATTTAAAAAATTAATTTTCATGCATTTTTTTGGTTATCAATTTCTTTGACCATTCGTGACTTAGAAAGAGCCTGCAAAAATATGTACCGGTCGACGATTTACTAATTACAATCGTATTCTGGAAAAAAATAGGTCTACCACTTATATTTATCGAATTTAAAAAAAGTACATTTACAAATTGTGTTGTTTAATTCATTTTCTAAAACTGAACATCTACTTTCAAAAAATAATTCAAAATTATTGATAAAAATGAACGTGTATATCCTACGTTCCTGGATAGTTCAAGCACGTCGGAAAAGTAAAATGATACCGTAATTAATCATTATTGGCAACCATTCCCCGATTTTGAGTTCCAGTTATCATGTTTTATTTTTAATGAAATTTTACAGCCTTATTTATTATTCTCTGTCAATATGAACGTTATAAGGAAGTCGAATTTAAACGTTTTTCAGTAACCTTCACGGTGAGCTAGATAAGGACTTTACCTGGCGTGAATTAGGAAAACATCTTGTCCAGAACTGTCAGGTACAGGGCTTAGCTATCTTTTGTTCAGCATTGTATAGTGGTCCTCTTCCAGTCGTTGGGTCGATATTTTTGTGTGAGACGACTTTCAACCATTCAAAAAAGGTTCAATAGTATGTCTTGCGTTTTTTGTCGGAGCCTTCACGTTAGTTATAACTAAAAGCAGGGAGGATTTATGGCCGAATTTGTCAGGTATTTATAAGTATTGCACTTGTTTTAGCTGTATAAAAAGTAGGTCAATAATGTGACTACTTCTGCAGACCTCATAAGGTTTTGTGATAACGGATCGACTACTTCTGCAGCGACTACTTCTGCAGACGTCATAAGGCTTGTGATAACGGAGCGACTACTTCTGCAGCGACTACTTCTGCAGACGTTATAAGGCCTGTGATAACGGAGTGACTACTTCTGCAGACGTCATAAGGCCTGTGATAACGGAGCGACTACTTCTGCAGCGACTACTTCTGCAGACGTCATAAGGCCTGTGATAACGGAGCGACTACTCCTGCAGCGACTACTTCTGCAGACGTCATAAGGCCTGTGATTACGGAGCGACTACTTCTGCAGCGACTACTTCTGCAGACGTCATAAGGCCTGTGATAACGGAGCGACTACTTCTGCAGCGACTAATTCTGCAGACGTCATAAGGCCTGTGATAACGGAGTGACTACTTCTGCAGACGTCATAAGACTGTGATAACGGAGCAACTACTTCTGCAGACGTCATAAGGCTTATGATAATGGAGCGACTACTTCTGCAGACGTCATAAGGTTTTGTGATAACGGAGCGACTACTTCTGCACACTTCATAAGGTTTGTGATAACCGAGCGACTACTTCTTCACAGCTCATAAGGCCTGTGAATGAAAACCGAGCGACTACTAATGCAGATGTCATATCGGGCTTTTATTAACCGAGCAACTACTGCAGACGTCATAAGGTTTTGTGATAACGGAGCAACTTCTGTTGCAGACGTCATAAGGCTTGTGATAACGGAGCGACTACTTCTGCAGACGTCATAAGGTTTTGTGATAACGGAGCGACTACTTCTGCAGACGTCATAAGGCTTTGTGATAATGGAGCGACTACTTCTGCAGACGTCAAGGTTTTGTGATAAGTGAGCAACTACTTCTGCAGACGTCTCAAGGTTTTGTGATAACGGAGCAACTACTTCTGCAGACCTCATAAGGTTTTGTGATAACGGACCTGCCAGTAACAAATAATATGTCTCACATATTTCTTAAAGTATAACTTATTAAGCAAGGTCTAAGGAATCACATAAGACTTTTGTGTTTTTCAGTTAATTTTATGAAACTTAAATTGAATACACAATGACAATCACATCAGAATCAATTAATTAAATAAACTGCAGGAATATCTCTTATGGTAACATGTTTCCCTTGCAGTGTAAGTCGTATTTCATAGTCTAGTTAGTTAGAAGCAGCCAAGGTTTTTCCTTTTCTTCTTATTCTTCGTGATCCTATAACAATATTTAAAACAAAACATTAAAGTAAATTTCAAGTAAATGAATAAAGGAATAAATAAAATGACAGATAAAAGTACACTGTTATAGAATATGCGATATTTTATTCTCAACTGCTAAATTTCTAAATAAAACTATCGAGACCGAATTTCTTAATCTAACTCTGTATGGTGTACAATTAGGATTATGTACACGTTATATTTATATAATATGACGCACCATTTGGGTCAAAAGTAAAAGATATAACAACTAGTACTAATACTTGTACATGTAGATGTCTATTTTTATACCTGGAGGTATAAGATATATACCGGTAGGTAAACATGTATATATATTCATTTTTATATCTGTTTATCTTGACCCAAATGATAATCTTATGTAATATTTTTTACTAAGAAATATGAATTGCGTATTACGTACGGTCTGCAATTGAGGAATTTCTTTGAACATGTGCACTTCAAACATCCGTCGGGCGTTGACCATTTTGATCCGGGCAGAATTTCATGACCTTCAAACAGACAGTATTTCCTTTTCTGTCGTGTGTATTCTGAAATAGAGACATTAGAAGCATTATAACTCTCTCGTAAAATAATTGGATAGTTAACTACTGTAACCCACATATTTTGGTGAACGAAATAAGGTTCTTCGAACTGTCTGAAACACAGGTTCTTGACAAATACTTTTCTGACTCTATATGCCTGTTACATAATAAAATAAGAAAATGTGTCTTCCAAAATACCCATACGTTATCAGAAAGCTTTTCTATATGCATGTAACGTGTGGACGCCGAGAACGACATGGACACAATTACTGGGTATTTTGGTGAAGCATTGTCGCATTTTTAAACAAGTTTTGCGGACCTGTAAAAGAATGATATTGACCTCGAACTTCATCCTCGGTCAATATCACTTTTAACAAGTCCGCTAAACTATGTATTGACCTCAAAATTAGTCTATAATTGTATTATATACAAGTCATATAGAAGTCAGAAAAGTATATGTGTTAAGTACATGTGGTCTGAAATTAGCATAATTCTAAAATAATTAATCTAATAAAAAAGTTCCAGTATAAATTTCTGTAAACTATTTTCTTTTTAAACTACATGCACATGCTACCAAAATTATTACAGCGTTGCAAACGCTTTTGAATCACAAAACTGTATTTTATTTGTGTTTTTAAAGTGGTATATGGGGATAGATTACCCGCCTAGATATAAATTATACCCAAGCCGTTGGCGAGGGTGATATTATGTCGATGCGGGTAATAGACACCCATATAGAAATCTATTACGTAAAAGTAACAATCTTATAACCCTTCCGTTTCGTATATTTTGGAGGTTTCGAATCCTTTTAAAGCTCTCATATTTCAAGTTCTTCTAACTCTTTGAAAATAACATATTTTGGAATGAATAGTCAAATAAAAATGTCCCAGTATAAATTCCTTTCTACTGTAGCGTAGTGATACCAAACCCATCTAAGACTTTAAATGGAATTTTACTAGTTGCATCATTTTACTTATGATTCTAGCAACATACTTCTGATTCTAGCAATGACTTTTACAATTTATGTTTAGTATATCTTTTTTTTGCACCGGACGCTGTGAGTGAGCAGCTTTAGTTTCATTTAACGGACCTTCAAATATCCTTATGATACCTCAAAGCGTCAAATTCAGGTTTGTTCTTTGAAATGTTAATAAATCATTTTCATAAACATTCCTAAAAATGTTTTCTCTTTCTTATTACTCCATACAAAACCTCATTCTTTTTCTCAATCAATACTAGATTGATAAACGTACCAATAATTTTCGTAACAAGAGCCGTTATTAAGTACCCTGAAGATTTCGAACCATTTAAGCGCAGGGTACAATGACGGGGTATGGCAAGTGTATATTACCGGCTTTATTGAACAATCAAACGGCTGGAACTTTCCTGGAATGGTAATGAAACCTTATAATGTAGCCAACATTATAACCTACCAACGTTTTCAACAGATTTTTCTCATATTGTTACGAAATATAATTTTTTTACAAGACACTGGGTGAACAGCTTTAAAACAAAGTCAAATATATTTCAAATAATTTATTTACATGGGTGTTGAATGAAGTTGTTAACAATATTAGAATGCTCAAAGCTCATGTACTGAATATATGCCAATTATCGCTTCCTATAAGGATTTAGGTATGTAGCTGGACACCGTACCATTATTCTTCAACTCCCAAACTTATCTGAACTACTTTTTTGTAGTGTTGTTGACTGGAAGAAAGGGTGAAACAAAATAAGACTCAACAATGACAAGCTGCCAACGCAATAAAAATACGTATTTTTGCAAGCATGTAAAATTCTAATATTTTTACTGCGTACATTCGTCAGAACGATTTCTTGTCACACTTATTTACAGCAATAAAATATGACTGGATTAGACAATACTTTTTTAGTACGTCTTTAAGTATCGACCCTTCTTGCTGCTTGCAAGATTTGTATTGTCATAATTAGATCGTTTCCGTGATCGGCTGACTTGCAGATAGTGTAACTTCTAATTGATTTAGGATCAATGGTTTGATCTCCACTACCGATCACATCCCTTTGTGTGAGAATGACATTTTATTACGGACGATATGTGTATATTTCAGGACCTGTCCAGGAACGATGGTTTAGTAAACTGTCCGTCTGTACAAAACAGAAACACCGTTGAAACGGGCATTAAAACTACAAGCAAAAAAGATTGACCACACTGCAGTTAAAGTCCCATTAGTAATTTCGATGAAAAATACATGTGGCTCTTATATTACCATGAACGATACCTTACTGCCGAAATTGACCACTATTTGTTCGAAATACATTACTACCAATGGTTTTTAGGTCAAATGTACACACTGTTTTTTTTATGATAATGCATGAAACAAGACAACGCTTTTTTGTGAACAAGCAACAAAAATGTCATCAATAGAACACATGCAGTTCTATTGTTTTTCTATCCGTAAATTAATTATTCAATATATGAGTATATAAGTGCTAAATGGACTTAAATCAAATTTGAATAAACCTTACTTGTTAAATACGTCTTTGCTTTAGTCTTTTTTCCAGATACACACATGAAAGATACCGCTAGCACACACACCAGTAACAGCGCTGTCAGCGTCCCCGGCCTCATCGTAGTCTGTAAGTAATTGTCAAAGTACTTACAACGGACGTTAATATTGTTTGGAAAATAAAACACCATATGTTTCAGAGATTTATTTTATTACTATACAGGATGCATATTTGTTAACCATTAAACGACTTAATTTACATAAATCAATGAAAAATAGTCTATTTATTATTTTTATTATTCCATTGACGCAGTATGGTATGCTGGGATCAAAGTACGAGCTGTCATTTACGTGTACTTTTCTGACTATGAAACTGAACAATAACAGAGGGGACAATTTCCTTTAACATATCAAACATATTCTTAAGCTATGCAACACAGTTAAAGTGTGTTTTGAATGAGGCAAAAAATAATCTGCGTTTTATTAAAACAAACATTGCAGTGACCACACAACACACAACTAGATTCTACGGCAGAGCCTCGTTCCCGCCAAAACAGTTACCCTCGGTGACGGATACTTCGGTCTGAACCGCGTGCTCATGAAAGAAACTATTAATATAGCGTAGCGGTGCCGTAAAACCAAGCTCATCAACTTTTGCAACAAATTTTCTCAAATTCCTTCCTAGATTTTCAGCTCTTTTGTTAATTAAAGCAATTACTTTTACATTTTATTTTTAATTTATGAAATAACATCCGTTCCAGCGGTGTTAGTCGTTTAATAAACAATGATTTGGAGTACTGATACGCAGT
>JAUMHA010141053.1:0-31432 GCA_032359765.1 Saxidomus gigantea
ATTCCGTACGTTTCCGTAAATTTCCGTAAATATCCGTACTTTTCCGTGATATGCATATGATTATCTTCCGTAATCAGTTTACAGCGCAGTAATTTCTAAAACAGAAAAAATTGTGTAACGCAGCCCGTAAGCTATAGACCTTTCTGCCATCGTTTGAAGTTGTATGTACTGTTTTTAATTGTAATATGTTCTTATCGTATGCCACATTCAAACAAAAGATTGATCGGGTCTGTCTTGCACTACTTTCCCAAAGCGCATGTTTACAGTTGTTATTCGCACATAGCACAGTAAAAATGTCTGCAGTGTTTGAAATGTGGTATGCTAACTTAGGCCTAAGGGACTTTTAGTCCCCAGGTCAAAAACTACTACAATACGTATAATAGGTATAATATTATTATTTTTTCCAAAAACTGAGAAAGCAAATGCCTTCGTTTCGTGAGTTCGCTATGCTTATTTTGTAAAATATTAGTTCATTAAATTTTATATACTTTAACTTTATTCAAAACACGTATAAATCAAGCATTTTGCTTATTATTACATAGCCTGTGTACCAGCTGATCTCGGACTAGCTGATGGACGTATAGGAGCAGACCATATCACTGTATCATCTGAGGATCAAACCAATAGTAAAGAAGAAATTGGAAATTGTACGTTTTTATTTGCTGTACATTGTTTTCTGGGTATCTGATGCCTATTTAGCGCGATTTTACATTAAATTGCATTATCTTACTGAAAGCCATTAAAGCATTAAGTGATAAATGCGAGGCTAATTACTAACTAAACTTAGATCTCTATCTAAATTGTTTATAAGTAATGCTTTATTGTAATTGTAATTAATAGTGACAACTTTAAGAAAGAAAATATTTCTTCAGGCAGTCAAAGCAGATATCAGCTGTTTTAGTGGCACATATTAAAGATTTCAAAGTTGTCATAAAAATAATATAACATTCTCAACAGCTAATGTCACGAAAGGATGGTGCCCATCTCAAACAGACCATTCACCGTGGGTTCAGATCAAACTTGATCAGCCTAAAGCCGTCAGTGTATTTGACTTTATGTGGTCAGAAAGAGGCGGTAATACAATTCTGACAGAGTTTGAGCTACAGTATATAGCAGCAGTAGATTCGTCTAGAACATTCAGGACGTTCGCTACGGTACATTTAGTATTTTCAAAAAAAAAATTACAAATCTGCTGGCATATTTAAAATGCCGCCATGAACGCGTAAAGAGTGCATTTAACTTACTTGTTACGTAATAGAAAATCATTACCATCAAAAATGATATTAAGGCTTCACAGTGCTGGCGTATTGGGATGTAGATTTCGTGACTCGTGTTTGCCTTTTTTGTCCATGTTATTTACCTTTATTCAAACCACTTTTACAGGAAATCCCAGCTATGAATGACACCCACATCTTCACTGTGACGATTCAACCGGTAGTCGTTACTGATACCATACGTATTATACCTTCAAAATGGAAAGACAGACCTTGTTTTAAGCTTGAGATAAAGGGCTGTGATCCTAAAGGTATTTTAGTTAATATCGGGTCATTTCAGTCTTGAACTGTAACAGTTCTTTTCTATTTATACACGATTTTACTCTAACGTTTAAGCAAATGTAATTAAGACCGTTTAATTAAGACAAATCATTGTTGACTAATGTCAATATACTTGTAGAAGCCGAACGAAGATTTTAATGATGAAGATGCCAATTATTTAGAAAACCACATATATAAATACACAAAAGCTTTTAAAAGAAATATATTTTTAGAGTAATTGTGTTTGTTTTCAGCGTTGTGTTCCGCTAACTGGTGTCAGAATGGAGGGACTTGTATGGGAGAAAATGTATGTATCTGTCCATCCAGTTTTGTGGGCAGCCGCTGCGACAAACATGGTGAGGAACTTGAAGTTTGAAAAGCGCGTGCTAATAATTTAGATAAACACATATATGAAAAAAAATGGTTCATCTCTCTCATATCAGGTCGTTCATTTCAATCATGTCCTACGGAACTGTTTTTACTGTGAGTAGAGCTGAAGGGTGTTTTATGTGTCATGACATATTATGAGAATTATTCCTATATCAAATGACATAGTAAGCATTTTAAAAAGGGCTAAAAAATGTGAAAACTGCTACACACATGATATTGCAAGAGAAACCAATTCTTTATTTGAGGATGTGTACTGCGGTAATTACATGAATATAAATGCATTAAAGTTTGTTTCATCATTATGTCATCATTAATTAGGGGTCATTTCTTGTTACTTTCACAGAACCGATTGGTTGAACTGTAACCAACCAATTGAGACTGTTCAGTATCAAACAAAACAATCTTCACTGTTTTTATTGCTACATCTTTTAACTTTCGGAATTTTTATAAGCACATATATATTAGATGTATGAGAGTTATGTATATACAGATATATGAGATTTAAGTATCAAAGTAACATATGCATGTGAATCTCGTAAAAAACACATGTGATATAATGAAATACCTCCCGCATATAAAACAATAAAACGGTATCAAAATGTGAAAAAGCACCATGATTTACTCGTACATTTATAAACATTAATTTACTAGTTCTTCTATATCAAAACTTTCTGACTTCAAAACTTGGCCGTATGTGTTGAATTAAAGACTAGTAAACATCACTTATAGACTGATTTGAAGCAGAATCGTATCAAACATAATCATATCGCCTTTTGCAAAGTGGTTCATTTTATCTGTAGCAATGTTACGTATATTTAAACATATGAAAAGGAGAAACGCTGTTGCAGTTTTCAAGGCTTTTTAAAATTGCAACAGGACCCAAAATTATCGCTATTTCAAAATGAAATCCCAACACTCTACTTTGTTGCTCTTTATCTTTAATGTTATTTTTATTACAGCAATATTCTACCTCATTTTGGTATTTATACAATACTTTTATATTACAGCTAACGAAATAGCAGTTACAAACATGACGTTTGTGAAAATAGAACACAATGTTATAATCACTACAACGACGACCTTACAGTTTATGATTACTGGAAACGTTAAGCTTGAGGTAGTTGCAAATAAACCTGTGGTAACCATAAACGGTACTGACAGCTACATGAAGCTCAACCAAACATCTGGAACACCGTCCTGTGTAACCGATGTGAATCAGTGTACCAATGGATTTACTTTCACCGTCGACATCAACTTTGGTCACCTTTTTGACAATACATACATCGTGTCCAGTGGAGGAAATCTTCCTGATCACAGTGGCATTGCATTGTACTATTACAACAAACAACTTCATTATATAGTCAGCACGACTACACAGATATGGACAGTAGTTGTAAATTATCCACCTATTCTTCACCAGTGGCAACATTTTGAGCTTTCGTGGAACAAACATCTTGGAATAGAAATCGTTGTCAATGGCCATACTCTTGGTTCAAACGCACAACCAGCTAACAAGCCGACATCTTCCAAAATAGTTGATTTGTGTATCGGATGCAGTCAAACTACAATCAACGTTAATATTAACATGCAAATTACAGCCATCAATTCATGGTCGCTCGATCGCACTGAACTGGTTAATGCTGGCGTCAAACAACGTAAGTACTAAACTTGAAGAAGGAAGTTGTTGCTTTTCTGTAAATAAATTACTTGTGTTGACAAATTCGAATGTCATGAGAGATACATAACAAAATCTAATCAATATGGATTACAAGTTGTAACTGAATTGAAGATATTCAAAATGAAGTAGAATTCATTTTTAAACAATACACTTTTGCCTTATCTCTAGCCCCAGTGACGACCATTGCACCGCCATCAACAGCAGTAACAACACAACCTACATCAGCAACTACAGCAGCACCAGTAACAACCAAGCCATCTACAATGGCACCATCAACAACTAAACTATCTACACAAGCTCCCGTAACAAGTAGGTCGTGAACAGATTATTAATACTTCATTGCCAAATTTACATTATAACATTATTTAAGATGTAGTGAGTTGAGAAGATTATTCTTATCATTTCTCATATATGTTTTTCTTTGTTAAGGTCGCTCATTAAATGCATATTTACTATTTGTAGTATATAACTCTCTATTCTCTATGATATAATCAAGATTGGCGCTTTCACTTGCTTCTGTTTCATCAATTTCTAGCTTCATGTTCTTGCTATTTATACTTTCCATTTAGCTCATTGTATTTCAAAAAATAAAGAAACATGAACGTTCAAGGCGCAAAACACTAAAGGTACACCCGGCTGAAATATTAGGTAAATGGCTGGAATCGATTCGTTTTTACTATATAATTTTAATGACAAAACGAAATGTCTGTTACAGTAGAGAAATTCCTACGATCACAGCTTATCCAACTTCATGGTAAGAGATTGAAACTATAACATAAATACTATTCATCTATTATCTGAAATAAATTATAGACCTGGCGATGGAATGTTTTCCCATTTTAGCTATTATGTACCTGATATTTACGAAATATACGCCCTTTTCTCTTGTTAAAACAGCTAAAATTACCCCTGCTTACAAATTATCATTATCTGAAATGACAGCGAAATCAACAACAATCACTTCTGATGGTTTCAACGCTTGAACAAGCAAGACTCATTTCCATACTTCGAACGAACCTGGTTCGAATACTTCAAACACATTTACTGGTATGCTTAATTATGAAACAACGGCCAAGTATTCACAGAATCTTCGACTAAGATTCCCGGAACCGGAGCTGTTCCAAAAGACATATCAACTGCGTTAGAAGATAAAACAGTCTCAACAACAATATCAACAGAAAGTACTGAAAATATTACAGTGGCTAATCAGACAAGCAAGGAAACCAAAACCTTTTAAACATCTTCTGGATCAAAAGAAGAATCAGCTATAGCTTTTGCTACAACATCAGTTTCAAAACGCAATAAAACAATAAAGGTTTACACCCCAGTGTCATTGAGTCAGAGTGTAACGGGAACAACGTTTACAAAGTTTACAGGAGAACCACAAGTTAAAATGACAAGAGTGACAGAAATCCGAACTTCAGCTACTGCCAATTTCACATTTTTGCTACTGCTTCTGCCAACTTTTGCTACTAACTCCATGAGTTTGCTACTGCTACTGCCACCTGCATTTTTAGCTACTGCTACTACCAGCTACTGCTACTGACAACTTCACATTTTGGCTACTGCCAGGTACTGATATTGCCAGGTACTGCTACTGCCAACTTCACGTTTTTGCTACTGCTACTGCCAGCTACTGCCGGCTTCTGCCAACTTCACGTTTTTTGTTACTGCCAATTCCTGCTACTCCCAATTTCACATTTTTGCTACTGCCAACTACTGCCAGGTACTGCTACTGACAACTTCACGTTTTGCTACTGATAGCTGTGCTACCGCCAACTTTATATACATACCATATCTGAAATTGGCATTGTAACTTAAACACTACTATTAAAATAAATCATTATTATCGTTTCCCCAAAATCTCAGAGAAAACATTTTCTTCGCCTCGCGATTTAACTATGATTAAGTTGTAAACAATTTAGTAAGGTTTATAGTCAGCTTTATTCAAACCACTTACAGGTCATGCGTTTTACTTTTTATTATATAGCCTGTGTACCAGCTGATCTAGGACTAGCTAATGGAAATATAGGAGCAGACCATATCACTGTCTCATCACAGGATCCGACGTATAATAAAACAGAAATTGGAAATAGTAAGTTTTAATTTTGCTATACATTTTGTATATTCGTATATGGTATACCTGCGTATCTGGCGCTTTCTATGCATTTGTCATGATTTACTTTACATCGAATTCTCTTACCGAAAGCCATTTTAGAATAAGGTCAGCTACTAACTAAATTTTATAGATCTATATTTTAAATGTTGATAAGAAATATTTGATTTTTCATTTAATAAATTAATGATATTTAATTAAGAAGGAATATACTAGTCAGCTATCAACTGTTTTGAAACACATATTTAACATTAAAAAACAAACCCTTCCAATCTCAACAGCTGATTCGATGAAAGGATGGTGCCCATCTCAAACAGACCATTCACCGTGGATTCAGATCAAACTTGACCAGCCTAAAGCTGTCAGTGTATTTAACTTTATGTGGTCAAAACTTGGCGGTAATACAATTCTGACAGAGTTTGAGCTACAGTATATAGCAGCAGTAGATTCGTCTAGAAGATTCAGGACGTTCGCCACGGTAAATTAGTCTTTCAAACCCAAGGGCATATTAAATATAACGCAGTGAATGCGTAAAGATAGCCAGCATTTAACCTACTTGTTGCACAATTCATTCATTCTTACTTTTAATTCAGCTTCTTTCGATCAAAAAAAATAACAATCAACAAATGATATCCAGATTTACATTGATGGCGTATTGGTATTTACACTTTATAGATTCGTGTTTGCAATTCTTTATTGTCCATCTGTTTTACCTTTATTTAATCTTACATAGGACATACCAGCTATGAATGACACTCACGTCTTCGAAGTGACGATTTCGCCGCTGGTTGTTACCGACACCATACGTATTATTCCATCAAACTGGACAAACAGACCTTGTTTTAAACTTGAGATTCAGGGTTGTGATCCTAAAGGTATTCTAGTTTATGTCCCATCTACAGGATTCCGTCTATCATATTACTTTTTGAATTATACACAATTTTGCGCTCTAACTTTTAAGCTAAGGTAAATGGGATTTTTTTAGCAGTAAGACATTCGAGAGAACATTTCCTTAGCGACACTGTATCGTCTGATTGAAGTCAATTGACTAGAAGATTCTAAGATGTTCTAACGTTTGTTTTAAAATATGCAGAAATGAAAATCGGGTGAAAATAATTAAGATAAACACATATATAAATACACAAACCCTTTTAAAAGAAATCTGTGTGTTTGTTTTCAGCGTTGTGTTCTGCTAACTGGTGTCAGAACGGAGGTACTTGTATGGGAGAAAATGTATGTACATGTCCAACCGATTTTGTGGGTAGCCGCTGCGAAAAGCCAGGTAAGTAACGAAATTTGGTCACTATTTGCAACGCAGAGAGTTGACCACTTTCTAACGTCACTATATATATTGTGAGTGGGACTGAAGCCTGTCGATCATTTGCGTCGCCAGCTTAAATACGAATAAATATACCCGTTTTATTATAAGGATGTTTTATGTGTCATGACATTTTATGAACTGTTCCCATGTCAAGTGATATGTTGCAGAATTTTAAAAAGAGCCCATAAATGTCAAAATATCTAATTGACAAACTGTTACATACATGCTATGACAAAATAAATAGTTTGTGAAATAAATTATTTGTTTTAAGCTGTGTGGTGTGTTGAGCGTTTAAGTTTGATTCAGCTATCTGCTATCATTAATTAAGGGGCAATCTTTTACTTACAGAACTAATCGGTGTTTCCAACTGTCAATTGCAACCATATTAGACTATTCAGTATCAAACATAAGAATCTTCACTGTTTTATTGCTACATTTTTTAACTCTCGGATCTTTATCAGCATATAAATATTAAATGTATAAGATTTCACATCAACGTAACATATGTATATGAAACCCGTTTACAACACATGTCAATTTTATGAAAAAAACTCCCGCATAATTAAATGCAATAAAATGTCAACAGTGTAAGAAATGTGACGAAAAGCACCATCATTTCCTCGTATATTTATAAACACAAATTTACTGGTTCGTCTTCATCTAAACTTTCTTACTTCAAATTTGGCCGTATGTGTAAAATTAAAGACTAGTAAACATCACTTGTAGACTGATTCTGAAAAAAATATAGTATCAAACATAATCATATCGCCTTTTTTCAAACATAAACGATTTAGTACACTAATGAACATAGCATTAGCTTTGCGTTTGTTCTTTTCGGAGCTAGGACAAATTATTTGCGTTCTACATTACAACGCGATTCACTTTATCTGTAACACTGTTACGTATATTTCAAAACATGAAAAGTGAAAAATATGTTGCAGTTTTCAAGGAACAGGACCTACATGTTATCGCTGTTTCAAATAGAATGCTAACATTCCACTTTGCTGCTCTTTATCTTCTTTATGTTATTTTTATTAAAACAGTGATTCTACTTTATTTTGGTGTTTATATAATGTTTTTCCATTGCAGTAAATGAAATAACAGTTACAAACATGACGTTTGTGAAAATACAACACAATGTTATAATCACTACAACGACGACCTTACAGTTTATGATTACTGGAAACGTTAAGCTTGAGGTACATGCATCTAAACCTGTGGTAACGATAAACGGTACTGATAGCTACATTCAACTCAACCAAACATCTGGAACACCGTCCTGTGTTACTGATGTGAATCAGTGTACCAATGGATTTACTTTCACCGTCGACATCAACTTTGGTCACCTTATTGACAATACATACATCGTGTCCAGTGGAGGAAATCTTCCCGATCACAGTGGCATTACATTGTACTATTACAACAAACAACTTCACTATATAGTCAGCACGACTACACAAATATGGACAGTGGTTGTAAATTATCCACCTATTCTTCACCAGTGGCAACATTTTGAACTTACCTGGAACAAACATCTTGGAATAGAAATCCTTGTCAATGGCCATACTCTTGGTTCAAACGCAAAACCATCGAACAAGCCGACATCGTCAAAAACAGTTGATCTGTGTATCGGATGCAGCCATACTACAATCAACGTTAATATTAACATGCAAATTACAGCCATCAATTCATGGTCGCTCGATCGCACTGAACTGGTAAATGCTGGCGTCAAACAACGTAAGTACTAAACTTGAAGAAGGAAGTTCTTGTTTTTCTGTAACTAAATTACTTGTGTTAGCAAATTAGAATGTCATGAGAGATACATTAGAAAATCTAATCAATATGGATTACAAGATGTTACTAAATTGAAGATATTCAAACTGTAGGAGAATTCATTATTAAACAATACACTTTTGCCTTATCTCTAGCCCCAGTGACGACCATTGCACCGCCATCAACAGCAGCAACAACAAAACTGTCTACCAAAGTAACAACAGCAGCACCTGCATCTACACAAGCTCCCGTAACAACAAGTAGGTCGTGAACAGAATATTAATATTTCGTTGATAAATTTACAACATAACATGATTTACGACTTTCCGTATTTTGTGCCGATGCTATGATGTTTACATGTTTTTCTTTGTTTAGGTCGCTCATTTAATCCATGTTTACTATTTAATTATATAGCTAAATATTCTCTTAACTGGATATGATGTAATCAAGATTCCTGCTTTTGCTTGCTTCTATTCTATCAATCACTATCTCCAAGTCCTTGCTATTATACTTTCTATTTAATTCAATGTATTGTGAAAATATGATAAACAAACAGGAACATTCAAGGCGCCAAACACTTTAAAGGTACATCCAGCTGAAATGAGATTATCAGGTCATTGGCTTGAATCGGTCTTATTTACTGTATATCATGAATGACAAAACGAAATGTCTGTAATGAAATTCGTACGATCTTAGCTTATCAATTTTCATGGTAAGACGTTGAAACTGTAATACTGATACTATTCATCTATTATCTACTAAAGATTATGAACCTGCCAATGGAAATTTTTCCCATTTTAGCTATGATGTACCTTATGTTGACGAAATACACGTCCTACACTCTTGTTAAAACAGCTTAAATTACCCCTGCTTACAAATTCTCGTTATCTGAAATGACAGTAAAATCAACAACAGTCAGTTCTGAAGTTTTCAACACCGGAACAAGCCAGTCTCATTTCACTCCTACGAAAGAATCTGGTTCGAGTCCTTCAAACACATTTACTGCGACGCTGAGTTATGAAACAACGGAAACAGTCACAGAAACCTCGACTAAGATTCCCGGAACCGGTGCTGTTTCAACAGACACACCAACTTTGTCACGAGATAAATCAGTTTCAACAACAACATCAACAGAAAGTACTGAAAATAATACAATGGCTACTCAGACAAGCAGAGAAATCAATACGATTCCAACATCTTCTGGATCAAAAGAAGAATCAACTATAGCTTTTGCTACAGCATCAGTTTACAAACATAATGAGACAACAAGGACGATCACCACTGCAGTGCCATTGAGTCAGAATGTAACAGGAACAACGTTCACAAAATCTTCAGGAAAACCTCAAGTTAAAATGACAAGAGTGACAGAAATCCTAAATGTAACCTCGTCTTCTACTCCTGTAAACAGTTTAAAACCATCGACAAAAAGAGGTACAACTGATATAGCCCTGCTAGAGACAATTTAAGCCTATCTGTATGCTATTCTTCTGCTGCTAGAGTTATCTTTTCGTATTCCTTTTAAAGTTATATTACCCTTCAAAATGGTCAAACTGAATTACGGTCAAGGATAAAACTTAAAATAATAGTAGATGTTTTAAAAACATGTAAGAAATGAAATAAACTTGATTTTTTCCCTTTGTTGACAGATATAAATAAAAGATATACTTCACAGAAAGTGTAGATTTTTAATGTTTTACTAGGAAAGTCAAATTTGTTTGTAAAGATTTTCTCTATTTTCAATAGAAACAAAACTGTGATAGAGAATCGTATAATTTGGTTATAATTATGACATTCTTATTTTAGAACTATAAATCAGTGATTAATGCCTTTCTTAAAATTATGATGGTCACTTTGAATGGTAATATCACTTTAATGAAAGTTCACGTTACGTTATTAAAATGTACAAGAAAGGCAGAAATTAAAAACAAAACATGGTAATTTTACAAATTTTGTAAATTCGAAAACCCCCTACGTTTTTGTTAAAAATAAGCCAATCGGAGCGTGATTTCTATTTACACAATCTACCGGCGTATTCAACTGTCACTGCATTAGCTTTTGCTTTAAAAATTGAGATTTTACTTTCATTACTGCTGCTTGTTAATAATTTAATCTGCTCAACTCTTTTTCAGCATCACCAACGACATCCACACCGCCATACCTACAGTACAATCTCACGTTTTTGTCCATTATAAATAACATCCTTATCACTCCAACATTTAACTTCACTTTACACAACAAACCAACAATTGAACTTCAGAACAACAGCCATACTGCCCTGGTCCTGGACTGTTCTAAACAGCAGTATGTAGAATTGCCTGATCAGGGCATCCCTTGCCTTGAGAGTATGGCGGATTGCAAGAAGGGATTTACCTTTAAACTTGAGGTACTGTTTACTAAACTGGAACCAGCAAAGAAATCGTATATCCTCTCAAGCGGTGGAGACGCTGTCGGTACCAGCGGAATGGCTATATATATCCATAGCAACCAACTAATATTTGGGGTAAAGAAAGGATTCAATCACTGGACTGGACGATATGATATGACTGGTATTATTAAGACAAATACTTGGTACAAGCTTGAAGTCAGCTGGAGTGCCGAGAAAGGCATATTAGTCATATTAGATGGGTATGAAGTAATTAAAACAAATGCATGGACCCCTAGCCCTCCAAGTGATACAACGAACCCCGTTCTCATTGGAAAAACTGAAGGTTCTAATGACACTTCATGTATGAAAGTAAGAGACTTGTTTACATGGACGACACAGCGTGAGGTTTTAGTGGATCAGGGCATCTTAAAAGGTATGCTTAAGTCTTTTACAAGACATGGCTCTGATTTTGCTTCAATTTCCGCTTCTTGCATGTCAGATCTTTTTTTACATACAAGCTTGTTAAGAAATATTCTGCAGCAACTTTGCTTTGCTAATACATGTAAATGGTACATGCTTTTCAAGTACACAAAAATAATTAATTTGACTATGGAGAATATAAAATTAGTATACGTAAGTGTCTCGAGAGAAAAAGGTTAGAGTATGAATCAAAAATACGTTTTCTATATGCAGTGCAATTCAGTTCAGTACTCAAACTATTTTTGTTTAGATGTTAATAGTATTTCATTACAACTAATTTGTTAACATTTAAACTATGTCTCAAATATTTAAAGCTCCAATGACAACAACGGCAGCACCCACAACTACTAAAATAACAACACTACCCACAACGATAAAAGCAACAACAACAACACAAAGTACCATTCCGACAACAACACAAATACCCGTGCCTACATTCACGTGGAATTTAACAGCTATTAAAAACAATATTATCATTGGTAATCATTATAACCTAACCGTGCACGGATCTCCGCTGGTCGTCAATGGCGGGATTCAGATAAACAGCTCTACGCAGTATATAGAATTCGGTTCACACAATCAGAACTGCTTGACTAAACCGGAAACATGTCTTCACGGTTTGACCATTCAGTTCACGATACAGTTCAACAAATTCGAAGAGAACACACACTTCTTCGCCAGTGGCGGGCAGCTGCCTAACGGAATAGGTCTTGCCGTAATCTATCGATTTGGTAAAATTCACTTCATACTTACAACAACCACGCAGTCTTGGTTTATCACCTGCAAAAAGAACGAAGTCCGACCGAACACATACCACACAATTATGTTGTCATGGCAACTTACGACTGGATTAGAGGTGTTTGTGAATAATATTCTTATCGAAGCTACCAAAGTTCCAGATCCTCATAAGTCTGTTTTGGTCAATGCAACAACAGTTTATTTTGGCAAACAACCAACCACGTCTGTAAAGGTCGACTTCTTGCTTCAGACAATCACCATCTGGTACGTGCATGTAGATATCCTCGTCGAACAGGGCGAGTGTGAACCACCGGTCCGACCAACAAGTAAGTATTGGTTTCTTACGTCATCTTTCTACAATAAGAATACTAAGTATTATTATTGCAACAGTGTTACAATTTTTATTTTCATAATACTGTGAAGGAAATTTCTTTATTTTTGCCGAAATCCTTAATTCATGTCAAAGATGAAAATGAGTTCAATGCAAACTTAGCAGTATCTACAACTTTTTAAAAGTCTTGTTGAATCCGTAGATCATCAGTATATTTACAACAGCCTGAACGTCTGGGGCTGTATTTGTATTACACATAACAGGTACTAAGGGCATAATGAGAATAAGAATAATGACTTTGCTTGCTAAGGTACGGATATTGCTACACAAATCATAAAAGCGAAAAAAACAAAACTTGTGAAGACGTTATTTTTGTAAATGGGTGTCTTTATAAGTGATGTATAATTTTACTTATTGTCAACAGCGGCACCTACAACAAAATCAACGCAAGCGACATCAACGGCAACGAAACCATCAGCAACCACGAGCAGAGCCACTTTCACATCGTTGCTGACAACGAGCCCACAACAATGTCCAGCGGGATGTGTAAGCATAAGTAAGTTACTTTGTGCAATATCTACTTTTGTTATTGTTAAAGACGTGCATTGTTTTCTCTGCTTGGCAATATTTTTTCTTCGGAAATTTAGTATTTGAGGTAGCATCTGCTATAAATACATGTACATTTTTGTATATCGTTTGCGATGGTTTGTGCAAGTACTGTTCTGTTGTTGTTGGCGCAGTTTTTATTTTGAATCATGAAACCGACTTGATCATTCTTTTTAATATGTTCTCTATTTTTTTTTGCTTTCTGTATGAGCGACAAGGATTTCATTTCATCGAAGATGAACGTAATTTCTGGACAGTACGCAATCATTCGAAATCTGTTTTAAGTAATAAAGTGTTCAATTCAAGAAGATTTGCGACCAGTACAAAACAAAATAGTTCTCATATCCATCTCAAGGCCAGGAGTGTTAATTGTCTCAGTTACATACTCTCTTTTGAATTGAAAATGATTATGTTGTGTATTTACAATGAACGTAATTGTCAATAAATTGGTTTTATACTCTCTTTAGCAACTGCACAGTCCCAGTCCCCAACAAAACAACCAGTAACAACGAACAAACCTCCAGTTACCACGACAAAACCTCCAGTTACCACAGTCCAACCACCAGCAACAGCGACCACCCGGAAAACTACCACACAGAAACCCACAACTAAACCTAAACCTTCAGCCACTACAAGTATTTTTGTACCAACACCTGACACCGCAACACCACCGCCACCAACAACTAGAAAACCAATACCAGATTTCAACCAACTACCGACTATTCATGTTACAGTAGAGAAGGACAAAAACGCATACATAGCATGTGTTTTCAAAGCAACCTCACAGAAAGATGTGCAAATTGAAGCTTCACTATATGTACAGGGGAAAATCAGACTGGTCATAACTGTTGGAGGGACCACTGGAGTTGCCATGTTTGCAGTTTCTAAAGTTGACATGATGTTGTATAGGAAGGAGGTATTTTACAATGTACAATATTCTATTGTTAGGAGATATTTTATCATGTACTATATTCTATTTAAAAGTTTAAGAAGCATAAATAGCGTTATTTTACAAAGTGTATAATTAAACATAGATATTAAAATATATGTTAAATGCTTTGATTTTAAACATGTGTCCTTTTATTCGACTTTCCGTTCTAATGTGATATTGCTTTGTTTAGGCTATTTAAGGATATGTGTACATACTTGCATGTGTACCATAAAACCAGAAAATCGTGATTTTTACACCATTTTCTAAAAAACAGCAAGCATTTATCAAGACAAGTACTTGTAAACTCATTTACTTGCAGATAAAATGCTCTGTGAAAGCTCACTATATCGGGAGCACTGTGATGACCCAGTCTTTCTTCAGTAAAGTTTTTGAACCAACAATCACGGTAAGTGCCTAAATATGTATTATAGCCGTAGCAAACATACACGTGCATTGCCTCTATGTACTATCTCAATGGAAATTGTGAAGGACTAGTATAATTTGTTGTAGCATAACGTCTTTACAGAGTGATCATTTAATGAAACTTACAAATTATGATTATGCTTGAATACTAAATAACTGACATACTAAATAGAAAATATGTAGTTGATACTAGATAGCGCCTAATCAACGTAAAACGTTACAAGATACTAACGGTAATTTTGTCGTATAATATAGATGTATAAATGTTCTATCCTCGACGTCTTAAAATCAAATTATAATTGTAATCGTGATCATTTATATTATTATTATTATCAATGATGTTGTTCTCTTTTCCTGTTTTTATCATCAGTATTTATTTACTAAATGTTTAAGGTTACGCCGGGTCGAGTGATAGTGATAGAAGGTCATTCTACAGAGTTTGTGACAGTGCACTCGACAGCCCCACCACAGTTTTACTGCTGTTCCGGTTGCAAGGCCCAGTGCCAAGTCCATATCGTAGGGACATTCCAGTACGACCGACACTTCCAAAAATGTAACAAAAATACTATTGCACAAGCTGTCATCGGTAAGTTGTGCTTAAAATGCAGGAACATAACTGGTTAATTCGCATCACTGTTGTCTTTAACTAAAATAAATCTGAATTTCCCAAACATGTTATGCAAAGAAAGCTGCATGTATTATATGCCATATATCAGTTAATTGTTACTAAATGTCTGATGGTTTCCTTACTAATTGACGAAAGACTCATACACTTGCTACTTTAGTTTCTAGCCATCATTTATATATCTTAAATCATGTTTCAATTCTTTTCTTGAATTTAGAGAAGTATGAACTATAACTACATTTGTATAAGTTAACACATTCATTTCAGAAACCGGATCAAAGGGAAGGTTCTACATCTGATAATGCTGAAAATAAACAGAGTAACCATTAAACAAATTAGAGAATGAAAATGATGTATTTTGCACACTTAACTTTGAAAATAGCCGAAACGTATTTTTCAATATCAATTTCGAATTAAGTCTAAATCTTTAATCTCAATCTTTAGTTCTATGCAGATATCAATTTCGATTTTATTTGATGTGTTGGATTAATTTTCAGAAAGCGCCAAGCCACCAAACTTAAATGAGCATATTTGTGGATATGCTCTAACTGTCACGAACTGGAACCAGCAAAATAAGATTCAGATCAAGGCGACAGTGGATGGTAGAAGAGATGGTGATCACACTAACAAACTAGACATTGTTGCAAATGTATACAGCCAGCCTCAGACAGCCCAGATAACTGTCAAACCAAACAGTTTTACTGTAACAACAGTACAGGTAAACCATCATGTTGATCCGTGGGAATTCAGCGCTTGCTTGGTTTTAGCGAAAGTAACAATTTGATCGATACCTGAAATATTTAGTTTGTTGTAAGGCAGGTAACTATCGAATCGGTTACAGCATAAGTAGACAATACGCATGGTTCAAGAGTACAGGATTTAAGGGATTTTTTAATTTAATTATTTGTCAAAAGGATCATGTATAAATAGAAGAGCTTTGAAAACATGACAATAATATACGGTATAGGACTAGCTCTAAGACCAACATATGTTGAAAAGTTTATCATCCTTTTTTATTTTTACAAAAAAACAACAACTTTAATTTGTAAGATAGTCAAAAAATCTATTTAGAAATAATTACTTTAGCGAAATCAATTTGTACAATATTTACACTTAAACTTGTACTGGCTAGCCCAAAAACCATGCCAGTCTATTTTCATATGTAAGGCACTAACACAGAAGCTGACTCTATCAACTTGCAACAAAAAACACCATTTTAGTGATTTTATGACATGCTTTTTGATTTGCATATAGATACCTCTTTAGCAAATAAATAACCTCACAAACCTCTGCCATGTACACATTCTATTCTCACAGGTAACTGTAAAAGATAATGACCACCATCCTTCCCAGTGCAAATCTATGAACGATCCGCACATGACTACTTTTGATGGACAGTAAGTATTGGTTCAGGATTGGAATAAGCCTCGTAACATCAAACGCCATTCATTCATACGCTATTCAGTGTAGTTCGATTAAATTCAAGTAAATAATTGTAGAAGTACGCGCGATTAGTTTGATACACAGAAAATGTAAACAGTGTTCTTACACAATCTATTCTATTTAGTATACGTCAATATTTAAGAGCGTATAGTTTTGCATCATCGGAGTTTTGGAGTTTGTGACAGAGTATCAAATAACACACAATCAAGTTTATGCTGTTCTAGATAATGTGATGCAAAAGATTCAATATGACCCTTCTGGCTTAAATGTTCATATGTATTTCATTGTGATGTTTTTTAAAAAATTATTAGTATTTAGTTATTTTTCTATTTCTATGAGTCATTTTAAAATGTCTGTCCTTACTTTTCAGACGTTACAACAATATGGTAGAGGGAGAATTTATCTTGTTCAGACATGAAAGTCTTCCCTTTGAGGTAATGAACACTAAATTGTTGTGAATTTATTGCATAATTTCCAAATTTGCAAAAACTGTTTGATTTATGCATAACTTCTAAAACCTGAACGACGGTGACTGATACTTGACTGATACTGATGAAATGTGTGTGATAAAAGAACGGATGATACAAGTACATTTGCACTATAAAATGGGGTTTTCTCCAATGCAATGAACATGGAGTACAAGATATCATTCAAAAATCTTACCATCATTTCATATATTGTATTTTGATTGTATGAAGTAGATTATGAAATATTTGAAGAAGCAATTTTGAAGCAGAATCTACCTAACGTCAGAATAGTTTAACAGAATTTGTAATATCTAGTTTCTTTTAGCGAACGAACACTGACACCCTACAGTTACATGTCATTATGACACATTGTCATTACGAAATACATGTACATTGAACCAGGAAATCTATAAGGCTTGACGTATAAATCTGGCCTATTTGTACTTCATTACAGATGTGGCCTGCTTCTAAATTTCACTAGAGAGCTAGAAACACTCTAAGAAATTTTAGGCTGAGACTACATGAATAGCGCTACTAAGTAGTGTCTAGAAGAAACACGACATTAAAATGCATTTTATATTTCATTGTTCACAGGTACGGGCAATTTACTACAAGTGTAGCAAACGGTCGCATGCCACGTGCAATTGCGCAGTTGCAGTGAAATCCGGCGATGACGTCATAACTGTGACGGGTTGCCAAGGATTTGAACATGGAGGCCATCCAGGTCAAGGTCATGGTATCGGTTTACTGTTGCAACAGTTATTTGGGTCACACGGTCACGCACATGGTCATGACAACAAACAGGAACTTGCCAGGACACCAATGACCATACAGATATATAAGAATGGGCATCTAACACCCGGGACATACATCAGAAGAATCGGTTGCGGACAAAAGTATGAGGTACGATCCTGCATGCATGTTTAACTGTATTTTGCACTTTGTCTCTGTGAACAGATGACTTATTTGAACTTTTCATTAAGGCGAGTTTCTTTCATTAAAATAATGACCGAAAGATATGTTTCTATTGACTGAAGCCTGATAAATGTACAGTGAGGTATGTAGGCCATATTACTTTCTGAGAAAATGATGCGTTGTATTTATATACATTTTCAAAAGTTTTAAACACACTGAACTATGTTTCACTTTCTTCCTTCTCAGATTGAACTTCCTACAGGAATGGTGGTAACAGTGCAGCAAAGCTGGAAACCATTTATCAATATTTGGATACAAGCTTCAAGTACAGACAGAGGCCAGTCAGAAGGTGGTGACAAAATTAATCTTTACCCCTGCTAAATTTCTAAAATGGGCGTGGTCATCTTATAATTTGGTTACTCTCATTAGTTGTCCATTCGTGTGCTCACTGAGACGTTACTAACTGAAAGGTGAACAGTACAAATCATGCACAAATTTACTGGCTGGATATAACCTGAACACGTGCTTATAAAAGTTTCTTGAGTACAATCTCATGCTCAGGGCGAAATCATACTCAAGTAATATGAAGTAAAGTCAAGTTGTATTTATTTACAAAGTCGAGCTCCACAATGATAATCAAAAGGTCTGTTCTTGAGCGTACGTATCTTTATAGTAACCCCGACTTTGTAAATATATTAATGTCTCGATTTCACTTCATATTTCTTGAGCATGATTTCGTGTTGAGCATGAGATTGTGCTCAAGAAACGTTAATTAGCAAAGGACCAGAGCTGGTTTCAAAAGCAGACTCACTTTATACCACCAGCAGGCTTACACCAATATAAAGATTATTCTCTCCAATAATGGTTAAAAATCTTACATAGTTAATGGAATTAGAGGTTTTTACTTTACACATTATTGTTATTATTGTTATTATTATTATTAATTTCTTATCGTATACAGGGTTGTGTGGAAATTTTGACGGCTCCAGAAGCAATGACTTGAAACCAAACACGAATGCTGTCATTAAAATGTGGAAGTAGGTCTAATTGCATTCATAGTTAAAACATTGACAGTAATAACGTTTACGAAAATTCACTAAACGCCCATACCTCTGTAAACATTGGCGAATTCTATTCTTTTCAATGCTTAGCGTACAGTTTAGGCATGCAAATAATGTAATGTTTTGTTTCTATTTCTCCAAATTACTGTTGTTGCATCTGTCAAAAAGTATAGTTGTCTTTCTGCTTTATTCGCTCATTTCCTATTTAAGTATGCTTTGTCCTTTATTCTTTGTTGGGATCATTTCTTTATAATATTTAATACACTTGGCTTAATAATACTTACAGTAAATATAAATATACAAAACGGATTTTCAGGATTCATTTTAAAGTTTGATAATTCTTAGTTTGTCCTCTTCATGAAAATTAGTAAAGTAGAGATTTTAAGTTAATCTGGATTATTTCTACTCGCTCATTTACGGTATTGTTTGCAACTTATCTTTAATATTTGCAATTATACTCGTATTTTGAAATATTGCTGAATCCAAAATAAAGATTTAAACCTCTATAACAGGGTTACAAGTAGTAACTTCTTCTATGGTGTGGGAGTATCATCACATAGTGTTACATCCACCTACTGCAGCTGTGTGCATGGCAAGAACCAAGTATGCCTAACCGGTCTAGGTGCCCTTAGATGCGCTACTTCAAGTAAGTCGCATCACTCTTATTTTGGGTCTGTTCAGTAATGTAAAATAAAAGCATTACAGCAAATGTTTATCTTCTACTCTGATCATTTGATAAAAATGATGATACCGTCTCAAATAAACATTTTAAAACAAAAAAATATATATGAAAAAGAACCTTTGAATAAAAGTCGAGTGTAACAGAAAGATGCAATTTTGTGTGACGAAAATTTGGAATTATAATTAAATGTAAATTTGTACACTTTACCGCTACTAATTGGATATGGGTTTTTTTTTCAGGGTATGACATTACAGGGACATTGGTTCAGCATGCAAAACGTCCAGTACTGACCAGACACAAGCGCCAAGCAGACACTGACCCAGCTCCTTCAAGTACAGACATTCCTCCGGTTAGTGCTCGTTTGTACACATTTTATGTGAAGCCTTGGTAAAGATGTCTTAATCCCAATGTCGTAAATGAAATCCCATTCGGTGAAAGATCCTCCTGATATTATTTGAAATAAGTAGTATTCTATGTTTTGATAGAGGTTGGAAGTCCTGGTTGACTGGTTTTGGTTCTACCACTGATATAATTGGTTAAGAATGGAAAGGTGGTCGATGCAATGCGCTGAATTAAGTCGGTCATATGACTGATGAAATTGCAGAATTATACTCCGGTACCATTAAAGAAAGTGCTATTTTTGTAGGATACCTTTGATGTGACATATGAAGAAGCCGAAAAGAAGTGTACTGATACGATCATGAACAGCAAAGTAACAACTTCATGCAAACCCATTCTAACGTCCAACCTTACAGACCAAATTGACAACTGTGCACATGACTACAACGTAAGTATAACATTTCTTTGCGCCTCAAAAAGTCCCCTGTTTTATTTCATACAGTAAATGAAAGCATTTTATATTACATGAGAGTATTTTAATTCATCAAGTACTACGTGAACATATTATGCGGAAAGAAAAATAGCAAAAGATCTCCAGTTTTCTTTTTTTTTTCTCTATCAGGCTACAGGAAATTTTGAGTGGTCTGCAGATGCTTTACGTGACATCATTGTTGACTGTGTAGATGCTGCTAACGCAATTAGAGTAGCTAATGAAACTGGGAATACAAACGTGACTGATGAATTCCCGGATCTTGAAAACATTGAAGACATTGGGGACATCCTTGACAATCTTGAAGTATGTCTGGAAGATTGTGGTCAACATGGAAACTGCACTGATGGTTCGTTGGGTTTGCTTTCATTCTCGGGCTTTTAAAATCCCTGATAGTTTTAAAAAGGTTCTGTCATAATATATTTTATAGTCATCTGTGGAATTAAAAATTGAAAATTCTAAAGGAAAAATCGAAATCATCCTACGTTACAAGGTGCAAAATCAAAATCTACACAAACAAATTCAAATGTTTCGCTGGCGTTGAAATATAATTGACTTATCAAAGAATAAAACTTCGACGTTTAAAATATAAAATAAGTAGAGCAATGCCTTAACACCATGAAATACAACACCGACCAACAAAGGTCTACACATAGAACAATAAGTCCTTTATAAAACTATGAGAACATCCTAACTATGAGAAAACTGTAATTATGAGACAACTCTATTAGAATCCCTTTAACTACGAGTGTAGTACTTCTTTGTATTAGAAAACTTTTAACTCTGATTGGACAATCGAAGCAGGACCACAACCTTTTTATACAACTCCAGTATATTTCCAAACTATTTTCTATTCATCTTTACCAAAACTATATTTGTGACCATTTGAATCATTCTTTTCTTATTAATGTAAATGCATGGCAATCTTTTTGCAATTGGCGGCAAAATATCAGATGATTAATATTAGTAATCATTCGTTTTCAACGCTGGATGCCCTCTTAACCAATTAACTTGACCTGGTTCTTCTGTTTGTATACTGTTGGCTTTAGTTTCGAACATATGTTTAATTTTTGTATATTGTGCAGGTGTTTGTGTATGTGAGGACGGTCATTCCGGGGTCAGTTGTGACATATCGAAAGAAACAAAACCAACCGTGATATCTACCGCATACCTTTGCGACATCATGGACACGTCCGATTGTATGGCTGCACCAGTATACGGAGACAATTTTGTGGAATCGGAAACTCTAAAGTGCCATTATGAATTTGTACAGGTAACGTTATGAAATTTGGCTGTTACATTAGCCAAGAACTCAAAATGAAGTTTCCTGTATGTGATATATGTCTGTAAGTAGGTGTAAATTTAATGTCAAACAATGCTAATTTATATCTATTTTATTATATGATTGTTAATAATTATATTATATGTAAGCTTTCTTAGTTTTAGATAAGAAACCATCAGCGCTACAAGAGTTGGTATTGCAATTATTTCTCGGTATAGATGTTTGTATACTCGGTTAACCCTTACTCAGCTAATTTTATCAAATGGACTTGTCAATGTTGCAATGCGGACAATACCATTGATTGTTCAAAGGGTAGTTCACAAACAAAATACTGACTGAAGAGAAAACAGTGCATATCACAATCAGACTAACCTACTTATGGCAAAGGGCTACTATAAACATCTGTCCTTTGACCTTGACCTTGAATCTTGGAAGCAGAATGTTTTCTTCAGTTATATATATATACCGGGCATGTCAAGATATTGGAACTGTATGCATTTGACATCCCCATGGCCCTTACTGGAAAAGCGATTATTACTAATGAAGTATAAAACATAATTATATATTATAAGTATGATATAATGTAAAGAAATGTAATTGTCATTGTCATTGTCATTGACAAAACGTTTCATTGCGTTTATATTGCTAGTGCAGGATTTTAAGTTGATGTACTTGTATTGAAAGTTAAAACAAAATTCCTGTTTGCAATAACTTCTGTCCTCTTTCCACAGATTGGAGAAGGAATCGTCCCTACCGGAGAAAAGGGTCAGGTTCGCGCTGTATACATTTCACTCAATCAGGTCACGTGTCCGCTGCCCAGACTACAGAGTGCTCAGCTGAGTGTCAGCAATAATGGACAAACACAAAGTGATAACAAAACAATTCATGTAGTTTATAGTTCTGTTTGCTTTGAATGCACTGGAACACCAACATGCACCAGAAAGGTAACTCACAAATACAGAGGAAATAAAGCACATTATTTTCCTTGTTGTTTTTACTATATTTCGTCCCAAATGTTTATAAATTGATGTGTTGGCACTTTGGTTTGCTGGGTCTGCAAATTTAGCTGATGCTGAAGTAGATAGGAGGAAAGTTATTGCTGCTGTAATTTTCTATTAAAGACAATGAATAAATCTAGAAACAGTTGAACGTAAATACAGTGCCCTGAATCTGAAAAGGGCAAAGCTTATTAAAATTGGGTGAAAGCACTGAGGGGAAATTTTCAACAAGCTAAGTTCATTTAGAGAGATAAACTGTCGTATTTTTTCAGGAAAATAACTGCTTGATAGATGGTGTATGCTATGAGAATGATGCCAAGAGACCAGGAGATAATTGTCAAATATGTCGACCTGTTGCTAATTCAACATCATGGTCAAGAAACAATAGTGAGTATTGGACGATAAACTCGCTTGTCTAGTTGAAAGACTTACCTTACTCATTGCTTTTGGTTAATTAGAGAAATAAGAAGATTGTTCACTACGTTTTGATATTGCACAAGAGGCGGGCATTAGTAAATATATGTAGTACACGTCCTTAGCAATGAAATATCACATAATCCGCTTTTTCTTCGGAATGCATTGTTACTAGTGCTATATAAACTTTGGTAAACTGTGTTTAGTTTAAACTTATTTATTTCACACAAATTGTAAAACAAGTCATTGCAACATATATCAACTACTAATATTGAGTGTTTCCTGGAGTTCTGGCCAATTCTTGCGCCGTAGGAAGGGATTGTAGAGTAGTTAGCGAATAATGAAACAGTAAACTCCGTATATAACAAATCTGGATATAGCGAAATTCCGGATATAAGGAACAAATTTTCTCTGCGCGAGTTTGTTTCTTTCTATATTTTATATGAAAGTGGTGTATGAATATAACAAATTCCGGATAAAACGAACATACTTAAATGGTCCCAAAGAGTTCGTTATAAACGGAGTTTACTGTATTTTCAAATAATTGTTTATAACAGTTGCTGAGTGTATCTCCGCTCCTGAAGCTGTAGCACAGGAGAGTGACAATAGCAAGGAGAAGACGCAGGTACTGGTACTGGCCATTGTTTGTGGTGTCTTGGCTGCGATCATCCTCATTGGAGCAATATACTGTATAAGAGCAAGGTATGTGAACACTTCTCGCGATTTCCTTTAGAGAGTGTTTATGAAACTGATTTCTCAGTTATACACCTTGATTGTGAAAGTGACAGTCTTCGCACCCGTGTTTCAGTAAAATTGTCAGCAACCGCTCAAATTACTCTTATATCAAAACATCATAGCGAAATAATTTTAACGACATTGTGTTGAATGTATTATTCCTTGTTTAGTCATAAAAGCAGTCGGGAATGTAATTATCTACATAGCTCGGGGTACTCCATTTCCCTTTGTTACTTTTGTCTCTAGTTCATTATAGCAAAGCTACCGCCATCATGAACATATTGAGATGTACCAAATGTTTAAGCTGTTTACTGCTTTGACTCATCAGTCGGTTTAAGCACGTCTTATGGGAATTTGCTGTATGCAGCATGTTAGATTGCACTTGTGATATATAGTGGTTTTACTTGGAACTGTTTTCTTCCAACACATATAGGATACAATATGTCGGTTTATCTAATGAGATTAATGTTGAACTTGAATAGCTTACATAAGATCTTGATGTCTCAAATATTGACGCTACCTCAGGAACTTGTTGCAGTGATCTTTGTTTTCTATTTCATAAGAATGGGAAAGAAATCACCTAAGGCAGAGTACGGAGAATACGACTTCACAGGGTCAAAGAAATTACACAGGGACCCCCCTTACCTGGGGGCGGATAATCTAACATACGACCAGAAGCTTTAAATTGACACAAATGGCATTAAAGTTGTAAAAATTATCAAGACAATGACTTTTTAAATGTTAATTGTTGGTAAACATGTAGATAAGATTTACATTTGCAATACAGATGTTTCTCTTAAAGTAAATATGTGCGTATAATGGACTGGGTGGAAACACTGACTGTATGTTTGTGACCTATAACCTTAACTTTAAACTCTTGTCGACGTTTTACCTGTGATATATGTACACATATATATTGTTAAATACAGTAACTGGACTGTTTACGGTTATATAAAAGCGAAGTCCTTAAATGAAAAGAAGCTTTTTACACCTTATTTGTTGGATGTTTCGAAGTCGTTTATATTTCCTTACACTTAGCTTCATATTTAGTTCGATTATGCATGTACATGTATTAAAGTCAGTATGGCTTGGTGCAATGATCTTGTCATTAAAACGAGACACATTTAACGATGCTACTAAATATATAACCATACTGGTGGATTTGTGTCAATGTAAGAGATAATCAGCAATAAATTTTCGATTAAAGTTAACATGTGGTCAAAAATTCGCCATATGAAGCGATAGTTGAGTTTTATTTAGACAGTATCATTTTCCGTCCTTTCCGTCCTTTCATCTTATTGATCAACTACTTAATGAACATGCCTATCTTGTAATATAAACAAACGTCTGTTTATTTCATTTTGAAATTAATAAGTCAAGAAGCTAAAAACATAAATTAGGATACATCTGACATATAAATCAACAAATAAAACCATGCTTAAAACATTTAAATAAAATGCATTTTTTTCTAAATTGTACATGACATTTTCTATCTGTCCGCACTTTAAGGAAGGACGTTTATTAATTGATGATGATAATTTTTCATAAAACCTTGTTGTATTCATAATACATAAAAGTCTGCATGTATCAATTAAGAACTTTGGATTTATTTGCCAATTTGGAGAATTCATGAAAGCTGAAACGTTGGACATCTGAAGTTGTAATCATTTGGCCGCATTATATCTCTAGGGGTTTAAGAGATGTATGAATTAAAGTTAATTCCCTATAATTAGCAGATCTTTTACTCGCAACTTCAAAAATGAGGTAGATGTATGTATGCAGTTTTCAAGGATAACTAGCTCGTTTGTGCACTAAACACCGGTATGGCGGCCTTTTTTTAAGAAATTGTTATACACTGCAAAACTTATGACACATTTTACGGAACTGCAACAGGAATGATGGCGCCAATTTTTCATTGATATCTTCTGAAACGTTGACGTTTTCTGGCAATCCTTTCAATTATTTGACTAAATAATGTCTGAGGTTATTTAAATTCACCCCTGGTTTTAGGGTATGTCTCTTTAAAAAAGGTTCCTTACGTGTCAATGACAACATACTAAAGAGATAGAACACGAGAACTGTATATAAGAACCGGGATAGTTCCTAAACATCAATCTTTTGAATTTTCTGATTCTTAGCATGTAACGACAAACGATTCCAGCATTTCTTTATAATTTCTTATTGTCCTGGATGAGATATGTAAAATTCATACGTAAGGTTTCAGTTCAGTAAAGTATCATAAATTCTTTGCTTTCAGCCTTTTTATGATGTATTCGATTTAAAAAGCACCTGGGGTGCCGATTTTTCGATGCCGATGATGTTCTTGCCGATTCAAAATGAAATTTATAATCTTAATATATATCAAATAGCTTTGACTATCTCTAAAAATGCCTTAGAGTGGACATATGTAATCGAGATTAAATCAAAAACTTATACATTATATCTCATTTATAAAAGCAATATCTTTTCATGTCACATCAACTTGACTATGTAGCTATGTTACATTTTTAATTACTACACGTTGTGTATTTTCGAAATAAATCAAACAAGTCTTTTTATTTCATACATTTACCTGTCTGCCTTAAAATTAAAAATTTTGTATTGTCCTAAAGTGTATTATACTCTATGAAATAACCTTGTTTTGAAATGGAAAGTAAATGTTTTAAAGTGTATAACCGAGTTGTCGTTTCTTTTCAAGTTTTTCCTAGTATACTTTGCAGAGATGTTCTTTCCACAAAGGTTAACAGGTATCTTAGGATAAAGATTTAAGTACAAGACCAAAAAGTGATCTCTATATGTGCCGTTGTGTTCCGGGATCTTCTGTGATATCGCTATATTCAAGTTCATGGTTGGTAGGCTTTTTATGTATGGTGGTGTCAACGTCACTCTGGTAATGTCACTTTGAAGTATTTTCCAGCCAAAAAATCTATTTTATAACTTGTGTAAGTTTTCTCTGATTTCAACAAGATTCTACTGGCATAGGCAATCACACGTTTGATATCTCCCTCTTGCTGATAAAGCACTGCGCCTAACCCCAAATTCGAAGCATCTTTGTGGAGCTCGAATTGCTTATCTAAATTTGGTTATGCCAGTATGTGTGGAGATGAGGTCACTTTCAAATCATCAAAGATTTTCTGCTCCCGTTTTGTTCATGTCCAATCATTTGTTTTCTTTTTCTGCTTAGTATGTTTCTTGGATATTAATGTGGAATTAACTCAGACAATGGACGTGAGCAAAATCCTTAATAAATCTGCGTTAATATCCCACAAAGGCTAGGAAAGAGAGTAGTCCTCTGGTGTTGTCGGTGTTGGCCAATTTCGCACCTTTCCTATCTTATCAAGGTCAGTCTCAATGCCATATTTGCTCACCACGTAACCGAGGAAGTTTAACACGTTTTTTAAAGAAATAACATATTTTCTGCTGCTAGCTTTAGATATTGATAACTTGTTTCAAACGATCTAGATTTTCCTCAAATGTGTTGCTGAAAATTACCAATTCATCTAAATAAATGTTCATGTTCAATGGGCATAAACAGTCCTCCATTAATATTTGATATGTAGCTGGGCTGATTTCATGTCACATTGTTGTAAGGTATTGAGCACCATGCAATGAATCGAGTACTTCATCTATCCTAGGTAAGGTATATGAATCTTTTGATTGTGCGATCGTTCAACATCTATGCAATCTTTGCACATTCGTGATTTTCCATTCTTTTTTTCTGACGAGTACTACTGGTGAAGCATGGTCTTATTATGCCACAAGATAGAAGTTGTTCTAAATGTGCTGTAACTTCTTCAACCACTGGTGGTGTTATCCTTCTGTGTCGTTTTATAGGTGCTGGGCCAATGAAATCTATAGTGTGTTTAATTATGTTGTATTGTCCTATCTCAATATCACTGGTTCTGAAAATATCTCTGTGTTTCGTAAATAGCTTCTTCAGCTGCTGTTTCTGATCTTTAATGTATTGTTCTGACCCACATCAAGAACAGACACTATCCAGGCAGGTTTCACTACTGGTATAAAAGGGAAAAGACTGAAATATCGTCTTACAGTCATGTTTATTGTGCAGCTATTCCTAGATATAATTATCTTTGGAGTAGATTAAAGACATTCACCTCATTCCCACCACCAACAACGCAGATATGACCTCTTTCATCATAATAACATACACACCTTGGCTCCATTAAATTATCTTATATTTTCTTGTCTTGTTTCAACTCTGCCGAGACATAGTGTGGGGCACTGTTGGTCCACCAACATATCATCTACTAGTAACACCAACATCCCCATAGATCCATCAAGATCCTCGCCCTTATATACAGCAGATACTCTGCTTTAACCTTTGACCTACTGACCCCAAAAACAATAGGGATCATCAACTCAGCAAGACCATTGATCATATGAAGTTTGAAGACTGTGGGTGATATGGATCTCAGGTTAGTCAGCATTAACGATTTTCAAAATATTCCTTTCCACTGACCCCGCCCAAAAAGATTAGGGCCAAATATTCTCTCTGGAAACATAATTTATACTTTTTTTTCTTCAGGTTTTATGCCTGAATTAGAAGTTATTCAATTACTAGTATTTACACTTTACCTTAACTTTGCTCCCGAGAGGCACCAGTATTAGATTCCAATGCCCTCAGAATCAGGAACTGCAAACTTTTTCTACAGAGAGGTATGGTCAGTACCTAGGGGTGAACACATGACCCTCCACATAACACGATTTCAACTTTCAAGTCAGATCCGTGGTGGAGGCAGTCTGGGTATATAGCAAATGAACATTTTTTCCGTCAGTGCCACTTTACCATGCTTTTAGGTAGCCA
This sequence comes from Saxidomus gigantea, assembly GCA_032359765.1. Classification (NCBI taxonomy): domain Eukaryota; kingdom Metazoa; phylum Mollusca; class Bivalvia; order Venerida; family Veneridae; genus Saxidomus; species Saxidomus gigantea. The sequence continues at coordinate 28,964 of JAUMHA010141053.1, forward strand.
TTTAAGTAGCCCTCAGGTATACAGTAGGTACTAGGCCACTTCTAGTCAAGGTGACATGTCCTCTTCTGATTGCAAAAAAGGCATCAGCAGCTTAAGGGAGGTAACAAAATAGTTTTCAGAAAAAACATGCCATTACATCAAATATGCATATTAAAGGGGGTGAGCCCTAAAGTGACAATTTTACAATCCCGTCATCCCTACTTTGTCCAGATTTCAAGCCTGTTGTTTAGAATAAGCTGAAGAAAATGTACTCTGCACAATGATTTTTTTCTCTGTACCTTTATTACAAATAATGTAAATGAACAAATATGCAATGATCCTTAGATAATCATACAGTAATGTACTTTTTTTTTTACTTTTGTTTCTGTCTTTGTTCAATTTGACAATACACTGAACTTGGACATGCATGCCACAACACAAAAATGTCACACAGTTGACAACATCTTCATTACTGTTCCACTTTTCTGATACATTTGTGATTTGTTCTGCCTGTACAAGACAGACCATAATTTAATTCCATGAATTCAATGATTGTGCATCATCAAATGTACCACACAGAATTCATCTGCGTTTTAACACCGTGTTCACAACTGTTCTTTTATTAGTCGCGATATTTAACTACGTTCAAATCCCAGAGGTCCACGTCCCTGGTCCAACAGCTTCAGTGAGGATTCCCGAAGTAAATGGAGCACTCTCTGTATCTCCTCTTGTCTGAAGACCTGAATATATAAAATCTTATTGTAAGGTAAGCAAGGACCACCAGCATAGGTCTCCGTTACAATGTAAACAATGACTTTCCGAGGTCCTTTACGTAAGAAACAGAAAACTGTAAAACCATTATTTTATGTTCTTGGGGCACTGATTTCATTGGGTGGAGCCGATTCATGAAATTACAATTCTTGTGAGAACCCATCTAACATTACCATTTTCTGTAACTACAAAAAATGAAACCAACTAATTCAAGTACCTACAAAATTGCATTTATTTAAAATCCACAAAATGTTATGTCCACAAATTTCTATGCATTCACAAAGACTTTTCTATTAGGCTTCACTATAACTGAAATTCACTCTCAGTTGCCAGACTTTAACCAGTGATCTTCTGAATCAATATTACCTATAGATCATAACTCTCTAACTCATCTGCTTTTTATTCTATTTAAACTTTTAACAGTTTCATGTTTTGCGTTCGACATTAATTACAATATACAGTAAAAGAGAGACTGAAGTTTTTCTGGTGAATGATCATGTAATATACATTTCCAACACAGATAACAGACTAAATAAAAGAACTTTCTGTAATCGAAATACATCTTCTGATATAGAATGAACAGAGCTGCAGTTTTAAATTTGCAAGGGAGTTAATAAGTACCTCCTCTCATTCTTGTGCTACTTTTCTATGAAAAAACTGTACAATGGTAAACAGCCTGTGAATCAGTCTGCAGGAATCTAGAACCAGGCATAAGAAACATTAAAGCATAAATCAAACTTAATTATAACATTTCACTTAAGCAAATGGCTTTGAGTATACACTATGATGCTGAATATGTACACTGTCAAAAAAGACTACCTTCCAATATAACCCCTCTGAGGGAGAAAACAACACACTGTTAATTAGGCACCAGCAGGGGAGAAAACAACACACTGTTAGTTTATAATATAAACATCTGCAAAATGAAGACAACCTGTAAACAAAGACCACTTTAACTTCCTCAAGCCAATGGTCTTTGTAAACAGGTAGGACTGTACCTGGTATAGCTTGTGTTGTTCTGACGTCAGTACATCAGCCAGTCTGACACATTCCTGGTACTGTTCACTCGTGTGTAGGACATTGTGCAGGAGGAAAACAAGCCCTGGCAACACAAGGCGACGTAACCGGTCCATCTGCTCTGACCTCAGTGTATCCCCCTCACTTCTGTCAGCTATCGTATCTTCTGATTCTTCCTGAAATACACATAATACAAGACATAACCCTTACCCTGCTGAATATCTAAAATGGCCTCTTCCATCTCCAAAATTGGACCATACCATTAATAGTTCATAGGGGTGGACATTTAAAAAATTATGACAGAATAGCAAATAAGCTGACTTTATAGAAGGGCAAGGATCAAACTCTGAATCTTAAGTCATCATTTGTTTGTTAGACATAACAAAGTCACATGTGTCATGGTTGTAAAAGGTTGTGTTTACATGTATACTTAATGCGAACTATCATTAACAAGAGCTGTCCCTCACAAGTGACTAATGCCCCCGAAAGAGGTTCCTCACAGTCTGTGTCCTCTCCAGTGCTCAATAAATGCGCTATGTAATTTTAAAATCCTTCCATGCATGACAGAGTTATCATGCATACAGTATTCCATTACTTTAAAGGGAACCGAAAGTCAAAAAAAAAATTATTCCCATGTTGTAGTCCGTACAATTTAATACAGAATCGCTTATTTGCAATCAAAATTAATGCGATATTAATTTT
>JAUMHA010141054.1:0-17204 GCA_032359765.1 Saxidomus gigantea
TGGTTCTTTATCATGCCAGGTTTTCACCCATACATGGGACCTCGGTTTAAGTCTCATCCGAAAGACTGTTAGTAATTATAGTTGGTCAGCCCTGGGAATCAAACCCACAACCCAGAGATTACAAGTCTCGTGCTCTACCTATTGAGCTATCCGGGCTGACTGCATTGAATGCCCGAACATGATACATTATATAGCCGGCACTATTTGAGTAATAAAAATCAACTCTTGGGTTTTATTTTTTAATAATTTTTTTCATCTCTTTTCTTACCGATCAAAAGTACACGTGGACCCAATCGTTTTTAATTAAACAATAATAACACATTATGACAAGTAAATTAGTAATGTTGGCAAACATTACTAAAGTGTAGGTAATGATTAGCGGCCTTAAGACAATCGGTCCGGCATAAAGTCAATCGGAGCTGCAAACACATTAATAAAATCCTTTAAGCTAAAACGTGTTATCGACAGGTAAAGACCGCCGCGGGTTATTAACATGACACATTTATTCGGGATAGGTGCTAATAACACAGATGCTATGTGTAATTACACAAGCAACTCCTTTTGTCATATTTGAGTGATTTTATGACTTTTAAAAAAAAAATCTCGGACCAATTTTTAAGCAACTTTTGGTGACGTGAATCGGTCCAGCAAGTTGAAAATTGGTCCAGACCGGCAAATTTTTGGTTTTCCTGATCCCTGTTACATAGATGTCTGTTGCGAATGGCGGCCGTAGTATATAGCAAAAAGCTCTGGAGCACAATCAGTTGGGCTAAGACGAGATCACACAGGTACGAAATGACTTCGGAAAATACTCAACAGTTACCTGTGGAACTCATGTAACGACATGTTTTGCAGGAAGTTGGAACAGAAAGTTTCTCATTTAGGTTTGAAAGAGAGCGGATTGGAAAAGACTTTCGTAAAAAGCGAGTTAACATTTTTTCTTCAGTAAGTTGAATGACAATCGGCGACTTTCAAACGCTTTTAAAATATAATGTACAACAAAGCACTTTAATAATACAGATCAAATCTGGGGCCACACGTTTCATACGTGCCGGCCGGGTAAAGTTCGGACCGGCAAAGCTACAAATAAGGTGAAAAGAATGTGTGTTTCAAATAATCAGGCCAGATAAAGCTGTTTTTTCAATAATTGATCAGAATTTGAAAAAGAAATGATTAATATCCTATTTAATTTAATTATATTTGTTGGGCTCTAAGAGGGGGTCACTGCGCCGGCGAATTAAACGGGGATTAAACATACACAACAAATCACTCCAAAAGCATAAACGATTAAACAAATCTCCTTTTTAAATGTTTTGTCTATATAAATTTTACCTTTTTTAAATATGACTACAAATTAAATCATTCTTTCCAGAACAGAAAATATACGACAAGACGTCTTTCCTAGCTCTGTATAAAGTAACAACAAAAATGGCGACTTCCATGCGAAAAGTGACCGGCCACAGACACTGCTATTGTATTGCGTCTCGCCACTTTACTACATCTCTACTTCTGGAAAAGATCATCCCAAGCAAATTCAAAGGACAAAAGTCATCTCATAAATGGCTGACAAGACAGCTGAATGATCCTTACGTTAGGAGAGCCAAGGAAGAAAACTGGCGTTGTCGTAGTGCTTTCAAGTTGTTAGAGATAGATGACCGTTTCAATATACTTAGACCAGGAGGAGTAGTTATAGACTGTGGCGCTACGCCTGGGTCTTGGAGCCAGGTTGCGGCACAAAGAGTGCAAATGAAGTCAAAAGGGGTTGGTTAGTATAACAATCTTACGACATTTTGTTAGTCAAAAAGAAGATACACAGTAACCGAACGTCATTACTGTACAAAAGGTCTGACCGCTGTCTTGTCGACTCCAAATCCAGGGATCTTCTATAATCTAATAAGCCATGCCTTATCTTATCGCTCGGTGCAAGGGGGAGCGGTGGTGTAGAGGTTAAGGTCTTGGCCGCTCATCCCGGAGGTTGCGGGTTCGAGCCCGACGGGGGTCACCACCGTACTTCCTCATGACACCAGTACTGGTTTTTCCAGGAAGCGGACTCGAGAGTGACTCGATAAGCTAGAAGCTTTCTTCACAATCGAGCTGAAATAAATTAGTATAAACTAAAATTCTTTTTAACCACAAGTCTTACTGGAAATTCGGTCTGGTTTATGACAATTTTTAAGGACCTTTATCACGTAGATTTGAAGTTGCATGTGTACTTACCCTGTGTGAATTTTGAAGAACAGGAATATACATGACCACTTCTGTTTGATAAAGTATTTCTTTAATTAATACTTTTTTTATTTTTGACGTCGAAGTACTTATTTGATAGTTAGACATCTATTTTATCAAACGAAAGGTGCCAGGTATGTTCCTTTTCTTCAAAATTCACATGGGGTAAGGTACACAGGCAACTTCAAATGTACGTCATAACACAGTCCTTAACCCCTAACTTATTAATAATTTGATAAGACAAACTTTAAAACTGTGTCTTTCCGTGATTTTCAACTCTGTCTTTAATATGTCAAAATATATCAAACTGGCTTTATTTAAAGCTTGTTTACTTAGTTTCTGGAGTTTATCTTTTTAGCAGAATGTAAACTGTGTTTAAGGTACACGTGTAAACTGTACCGATTTTTTTTTGAAAGTTCATTTTGATAAGCCCGGCTGTACAATTTGACTGTAAAACTATAATTTCCAAATAACTTCACGATATATATTTCTTGGAACTTTATTCTAGTACAATATCTGGAATTTGTTGGCAACGAGGAACCTGTATTATGTCTGTTGCAAGGTGACACTAAGTTTTCTAACTTCTTTATGATATCTATGTGTCGACAGCACTGTAAAATGTCGTCTACCAGATTCCCTCCATTTTGCCATCTAACTTGTGTTCTGGGTTATTATTGACTAGTCATACTTTGCTTTATCGCTCAAACGAGGGTCACCTTTGCATTAACTATTTGGTTCAGACATACTTCCTGAATACTGCTGTGATGGAGACAGCTTCATATTTACTATATATGGGAACTGAGCCCATTCTCTTCCAAAAGTGACGTGCTCCATCTGTCCAGTAGATGGTAACCCTTCCGGTTCGGCTCCGAGTTTGCTAAAGTTTTTATCACTGAGCGTTCTCTTCATCGTAGTTTTCATAATGGTCATCTTTGGCTTCTTGTTGCCTTCTAATTCCCAGTAAAACAAAGTTGGCGGATGTGCGCTGTAAGGACAGTCTGTCCTATTGACTAAGTTTGTACAGCTGTCTGGAAAAGCATGTGGTTGCTTGTGGCCAAACAGATGTAATGCTAGAAAAGTGTGTAGATGACCATCTGAGGCCATGCCTCCGCTGTCTTTTCAAATAGTTCAGCTTCTGCTTTAGTAGTACAATGCTTTCTACTTTGAATGCAATGCTTCTGTTTGCATCTCGGAGAAACACAAGTTGTATGTCATGATTGGCGGCTGTTTTTGAACTCACAGTGTAAGGCGGCTGTTGATTCCTCAATATGGCTATTTTTTAAGCCTTTGCCTCAGCAGCTACTACGCCTTCATGTCCGCCTTCTGTTAAAAGTCACAACCAGGTATCGCTTTCTGTTCCGTCACTGGATCGGCAACTTGTATGATACCAGCTCTCGTGTTTGTGATAGCAGGGCTTAGCAGGATGGTTCATAACTTTTTTTGTTTTCACGTGTACACACTAATCTTCTTAAGGTGGTTATAACTTGTTAACAATTTGCTGCTATCTATAGTTTATAGTTGGTCATGTTCTCCTGAACACCACAGCACAAGGTTGTTTCCATCCAGAACAACATTGACCCCACCCTTTGTTGGTAGAATCCGTTCTGTTATATAGAACACAATCCACATTATGCCTCAACATCTATTTTACTATAGTTTGACCATTAAACTGTCTGTCTAATCCTTGTAACTGGAGAACGTTCGAATGAAAAAGGTGATATTTTATGAAATACGTTTTTCCAAAGCAAAACACGAGTACATGTATGTTTTCTTGGCTAGAAGTTTGTTTGTTTGTAGTTACCATTTCATTTGCTGATTTTCAATGACATCCATGGTCCTTTCGGTTCTTTTAATGTTTGGAAAGTAGGTGACCGTGGAAATGTTTCTCTACAACGGATGCTGTAAACGTTCAGGAGTGTTCTAATTGCTGGACAGTCAATATGGGTCTCAATTTCATTGCTGGACAGTCAAGATGGGTCTTAATTCCATTGCTGGACAGTCCAGATGAGTCTAAATTCCATTACTGGACAGTCAAGATGTGTCTAAATTCCATGGCTGGACAGTCAAGATGGGTCTAAATTCTATTGCTGGACAGTCAAGATGGGTCTAAATTCATGACACTTCTCGTCCAGGTAAGCTTTTTAGGTAAAGCTACACCTGGGCAATAAAATTTTCTTTGAATGACCTTTTTCCGAAACTCCACTTTCAGACTCATTGATGACCCTTACCACCCTCTCTTCTTTTTGCTTCAATCTGTCTATCTCTGTTAAGTTACTTAGATCTACGTAATTGTGAAATTGTCAGTCAATCTGTTGATCGCTGATTTACCGTTAACAAGGTATCATTTTGTATCAGAATTCTTATTCTTCTTACTTTGACCATCATGCAAGATCTCAACTTCGTCTCAACGTATATGGTCAAATCCTGGACTAAGTGTTTAAAGCTGCCCACAACACAGCAGTTGACCACCTGATGATAGGAGTCACCCATGTCCGCGCTTGTAGTATTGTTTCTAACCATGGTTAGAATTCTTCATTCATATCCACGAGCTCTATCCATTTGGAAACATTGATAGCTTCTTACTTAGTAGAATTTTATATAATTATACAGAAAATGTGACTCCAGAATGTAAAAGAGATGATTGTGTTTTTATCTCAGGATGCCCCCAAATCAGATTATTTATATCGATGAGTAGTACAGCATTTAAGTGCATAACTTGATGTTGATGTTTTCGTTTCTTTGTGTGACCATTGAAAATCCTCCCTGGTCTTCTGACTCAAAGTCGATGTTGCAGGTAACTAATAGTAAAGGATGAACTCACACGAGATCGAGAGCACGACATTGGCCCTCACTGGATGGACTTTGAAAGATCAGTGGAATCATGTTATTGTATAGATGACTTTGTAGTTTGTAGTATAGTGGCAGGTTTACATCAAGTCCAACAGGTCACGTCCAAACTTCAATGTGCCATTTTAACCGCGTGTCTGGTAAAATCCAAAATTCTTTAAGTACCGCGAAGTGCCCATTCATCGAAGTAGCACTGCATAAGGTTTGTAAGGACTGCTCTTTCGTGGTTTCGTTTTCTACGTAACCGAGTTGTGTAGATTGTGTCATTACTAATTATCAAACTGAAAACCAGCGCAAGTTCGACTAGACAAGTGTTTCTTTCACGCGGCGCATTACATTGACGATAATTAGTGTCCTGAATTAGCACCTCTCCGCCACAAAAGATGTCTAAAAGACTTTAAAACACGTATATAAAAAGTGTCCTTAAACAGAATGTTTGTTCTACGCTTCTTATAGAAAAGAAATTGAAATTATTTTGTTTGCATAATCTTTCGAGTATATCGCTTGTATAAATCATGCCCAACGAGTTAAAATCGACTCTGACCCGAGTGTCGCTTGCTTTTACATAGATTTCTATAGGAAATCTTTAAATCTTCTTCTCTGAAACCACAACCACATACTGAAATATCTAACGGATAAAGCTACGAAGTACTTCCTGAAAGATGTAATTTTGCAGGCTGTTTAGCAAATAAACGAACCGTGTCTTTAAAAAAAAGACGATTTAAATAAACTTTCAATACAAAATCTAGACCGCGGTGGCCTCAATTCGTGCCATTAACTAACTGATCATCAGCTACAGATCAGCAACTTCCGTTTTGACTAGGAAATTGTGATAAGCACGGTGCGTTTATTTGCTAACCAACCTGCAAAATTTCATCTTTCCGGAAGTACTTCGTAGCTTTGTCGTTTGATATTTCAGTATGCGAGTTGAAGTTACATGTAGGTCATAGGCAATAGATGGCAATATGACATAATTGGAATTAATCTGGCAGACAAGTTAACGTGTATTTTATTTACTCTTCAGAGAAGTAGGGCATAAAACTTTTCAGGTGTCAGTCAGGTTGTATGATGTTCTGCCGGTAGACCGAATGGTTTCCAATCAATTATTCGAGAAGGCTTTGGCTCAAGCTCATCAAACTTGATTGGAAGGTTGTTCATAACCACAGGATGACTCCCAATATTTCCAAGATCAATGTAACAGCAACCTTGAACAATAAAGCGTTATCGATGACTCCCTGGATTTTTATTATAAGGTTGACCTTAATTCTAACACAATTAAACCATATTTCAAATTTTAAAATAAATTTCAGGTAGGCACTCTGAGGGATTGGTGATTGCAGTTGACTTACAAGAGATTGAACCTTTAGAAGGTGTAACAGTTTTTGGGGGAAGTGACTTTACCACGCCCGAGACACAGTCAAAACTTCTAAACGTTCTTAATAACCGTTTAGTAAATACTGTTCTTAGTGACATGGCACCGCTAGCCTCTGGTAACAAAGACCTTGATCACCAAGTCATTTCAGAATTGTGTCTTTCTGTGTTTAAGTTTTCTAGCCTAGTGTTGGACTCTGGTGGTCATGTTGTTTGTAAATTGTGGGACGGAAGTGAAAAACAGAAACTAGTGGATGTGATGAACAGAATGTTTCAGACAGTAAAGACAGTCAAGCCTAGTGCTAGCAGGTCGGATTCAAGAGAAATATTTCTAATAGGTTTACACTACATGTTGAGAAAGAAATAAAGTTGTATAAAGAAGAGTCAGTGATATTTACGTGTTTATTTCGAGTATTCATAGAAAAGCTATTTAATACTATGTTCTCCGTTGCTTACAAAATTCTATATTTGAAGTTTGGTATGCAAATTATAATAATATTAATGATGATGATGATAGGAAAGTTCATTAATAGGTACTACATGTTAAAGGTGAGACAATGCGCACAAGTCAGCAATTCCATAATTGAGTTTGGACCTTGGGATAGCTTCTGACCTGCATCTTCAATTTAAACGCAAATAATTATACGGTTTGACATTAGAGAACATATGAGCATATAAACTTACAAAAGTACCGAAAAATACCAAAGTGTTGAAAATATTAAAACTCACTTAATTTAATAACTGGTTCTGGTTTATGTCTTACAAGTTGTGCACAGGTACAGTTTTAATTGCAAAAAAGATCTGTACTTATTGATCTGGCTACAAATGTATAACCTACTTGATATTAATATAGACATTATAAAAAAACCTTCAATTATGATATAATGGTTGTCGAAGTAAACTTTGAACGGTTTTATAGCTTTTACAAATTCTTATTGGAGGAGAAATGAACAAAATGTGTTTTCATTCGTTGAAACTTTTTAAGCATTTTAATAAGTGCTTCCTGGGCGTAATATGTGAGAGCAATCTTGAATTAAATTTGTAAACAATGCATATTTTAACAGTCATAATTCATTTAGGTAATTTCTAATAGCTCTTCACTGAAAACAAACTTAAAGTTGATTTATATCTCGCAATTTTAGTGTACAAAAGGATATGATCTAAATTAAAACGACAGCCGACAGTTTCCAACTTGAAACCACTGAGCCAATTTCAATGAAACTCGCAGGAGTGTCTCTTGGAAGGATCTCTTTCATAAGTGCTCAAACCGTCGTTCCGCTCTATTGCTCCGCTCTACTCCCCACCAGAGTAAAAAAAAAACGACATTTAACCAAAACTCACAGAAATGTTTATAGGATGATTCTCTTTTGAATTTTCCTCAACCAAACTCATAGCTGCTTCGCTGCACATGCTTGCCGTCAGAGTTCAAAAAGCGACATCTCCGCCTTAATAACAGGGCCAATTTTATCAAGGTTCACAGAGGTGTTCTAAAACTTCGTAAACAGTTATCACACATTTTTGGTCGTTGATTTTCCGTAGCACGCCTGCCTAGTAAAATATAGAAAAAAACACTTAAAACTTCATTTCTTCCTATATTAGCACTTTCATTGGGGTTTTGTGGGCGAAATTTTACAGGAATTTCCATTTGATGGTGCTCTTCATAAATTATGTTCATATTATTACGTAACAATAGTGCTTCTTTAATGACATCTTCTTAACTACATACCTGGCTATGTGCTTAAAAACTTCGTCCGTGCTCAGGCCAGTTTCATGCTAAAACGTTGGATCAATAGAATATGGAAACAATTTATCAACTTGTTGTCAAACAAGTTATCATAAATATTTTAAACGATTTTTAAAGTATTCATTTAGATTTTTTATAGTACCGGCCGATCCTGGGAATTCTCCTCATGTGAACCTGCCAAGACATTTGACAGGCGCAGGTTGAAGAGACAGATGTACACCAAGGGAATCTGGGTACAAGACCCTAGCACTCCTTTGTTCTTTACTATATAGCAAATTGTAAAGCGACAACCTTTTAACCAGTTCATTTCTTGATGGGCGGGAAACTCTGAAACTTCCAGTACCCCGGCCGTGATTTGAACAGGGGAACTGTGGATTGGTAGCTAGTCAAGACAGTTAACCACTCGACCATGTCGCCACCCTTTTAAAAACTATTAATGATAATACACGATGCAAGAAGTTCAAATAGTTTCGTGCTCAAACGCATGTGAGCATGGAAAAAGTTGTACAACCATTCATTGTTATTTAGATGATTGTTGAGATTGGTCTCATTAAAAAAAGGACAAAAGGGACCTGGCCATTAAATAAAATTGTTAATGAAAGTTACTTATCGGACAGAAAATTTGTATCTCATTCAAATTTTTATGTCCCATTTTAATCATGCAGAGTCGATCATCTCTGATACCCCAGGTCACAGACACACGTAGTCCCAATCCGATTGGCCGGTATAAGCTTATCACTCAAATACATCTACGATCATACAGTAATCAGAAATAAAGTTATCAAAGCAAGTTGTAAAAAGAATATTTTTTTAGAAGACAGCCTTATTATATACCTACGTATTTAAAAATCACTACACACGCAGTTTGATAGTGTTGAAGAAATTTTCCATTTTCTTTTGAAACGAAACTGTAATGAAGTGTGTTTAAACATAAAATTTTGTAAAAATAGATATTACATTCATGTATTTATATTGTACTGCAATGTAATTAATTTGAAGAAAGGAGTGCGTTTGCCAACTGCCTATAGTATATAAGCACTTATTTAACTTGTTTTGTCAGATTTAAACACACAAAATGTACCGAGGCTATTGTTTATAGTCATATATTAACAACCAATCGCAGTGATAGAACTGGTTTTCCGGTTTCCAACTATGGTGTACACCATGTCATAAAAATGTTGAAAAATTATTGATTTCATTAGTATCAACTTTTATTTTAACTGTCACTTCCTGCTAGCTTAGTCATTAGTATGCTTGTCAGTATTATAAATTGTAGATGGATCATATGTATTGAACACAAAGGAATGTATATATAGTTTACATGAAATAATTTGTCATTGGCTCTTGAAACACTCCTATAATTTTCAGACATTCATTGACATTTATCATATGCCCATTTTTAGAATCTTACTACATTCTATTGACATTAAACCAAGATGATAGCGGAAATGTGATACGAAAGGATTATCTTTTCAATCTCCACGAACTTGCCTAGTATTTCGTTTCAATACATAGTGATATATATGTACAATGGGGGAACTTTGCAATGTCTGAATCAAACGTATGGTTATGCTACTTACTAAGTTCCGATATTATATTTTGTCACTAATATATGTAATTGTATTTTGTTACACAGATATGAGAATAAAGTGCTAACTTATATAACCGATAAAAAGTGCATACCAGAATCTTAATGCCGTAAAAATGCTACTTTTGTGCAGTATCATGTAACAGAATTTACTGGACACAACATTAATTATATGGGGCGCGTGGGCGTTATGTTGACATTGACCTGCGTGAGTCGCTGCATGAAACGTAAATTGATTCATATTTATAGCGTCTGCATGAAATAGAGTTGTCACACTGACGCTTTTCTTTTGCAATATCATTTTTTTCATTTCAAAAATAACATTAACAATGTTTTGTTTTTCTCGTACAAACAGGGCCTAACGGTCTTTCTATGTAATATATAAGTGTTTAGGAGTTACTGTTACAAGATACTTTTTTTTTAATTACATTTATTATATTTATTCGAATAGAGAATTATTAATGTCGCATGCAAATTAAGTTAACGCTCTGGACTACCAATCTTGAGGTCCTCGCATCGAACCCCGGCTAGGGCACCGGCAATTTGAGAAACGATTTTCAATGTGTTCCAATCAATCTCAAAAACGTTTTTCAATGTTTCCCCGGAGCCAGAGATGAACTGTTAGAAACTCAGCAGTAGCTCCCCGTGTATCGGTGCTGTACAACGGGCACGTAAAAGAACCAATTTCAGGTGTCTGTTCTTCAAAGAGCTAGGGTCTGGTACCCGGATTCCCCTGTATTTGCATCACACGGCGCAAGTACTGGCCGAGTTGTCTAGAGTTGTTAATATAAGTAACAACTACATGTACTCAAATATTTAATCCATGCTTAAAGAAATTCTATGAAATAAAATTAAAGTTAACAAATAAATACAGGTGTCTTCGACACTTAAAAGATGTCAAAGTTTTAATAGGTAATTAAATAAACACCACCATCGATCGGATAAGCGCATTCTTTGGCGTTAAAATATTGGAAATGTTTAACGAATGTCTGCTTTCAGAAAGCTGACCTATCACCGTCAAAGGAGAATCTCCACCAATCACTGTTTATTGTTTTATTTTCAATCCGGAACAATTTTTCAACGGGGAATTTATAATACCTTTAGGGAAAAAACGTGAGTTGTATGTACCAGGAAATACAACGAATATGTCTGATTTAAGGGAGTGTCACTCGCAGAGGAACTTCATTACTTGCAATAGCATTGACAGCACTGGTTCACGAGCTTAAACAACCTCTTAGTTTTGTCCTTACAGGTAATTATTTTCAAACTTATTCATAAATACTTTCGAGGATTTTTGTAATTATAATTAATAATCTGACAATTTCTTTTTAGTTTTTATTAACATTTTTTTCTTTATTTATTTTTGTAGTCTGTGTATAAACTGTTTTATTCGTAATTTAAATGTAGATAAGGACAGTGAATGGAAATAATTTCCATTTTTCCCCTCGCTTTTAAACACAAAATTAGAATGACTAAATTGCCGTAGCGCTTTTTTGAAATGCCCTTTTTTATGCAGCCGTATTAAGTTTGCTTTTGACCGCCAATGAAATGAGTAGAATTTTGATTGAAAAAAAATCTTTGTATAATAAAGTACCTTTTATTTGGATAATACCACATGAAGAAGGTCAATACTTTACTAAATGGCGTTTTCAGTTTTTCATGAATGTTTACCATTTTAGTACACAAATAGATCATATTTATCAACCTAATATGTTTTTACCTCCAAACAAATATTAATTATGAGTGTAGCGTAATTATACTTTTTCGACAAGTGAATAATGGCCAATATTTCGAGTAACATATTTGATAAGAAAAAACAACAAGGACTGAGTTTGTTTTCTTGATGCACATTTCACGGAAGGAACTTAATTTCAATTGGAGAGACAATATGGAGGCTGTGCACATTTTTCTCTCTGTATGACATATGGTGCCTTTTTACTGCAAAAAAAGATAAAAATTAAAGTACTTAAAATGGCGCTGACCATCTTTTTTAAATATAGTTCTTGTTTTATCTTCAAATTTCAAATTATGGCTTTTGCTTGACCACATCTTTTTTTAAAGTTTTACATCTTTGTTCGAAAGAAAAAGTAGACTGGATTTTTCCTTGTAAATTATGAACTGTAAAACTGAATTATTGTTCCGAATAAGTAAACAGCATGCAGGTATCACATTTAACATAACCTTTGAGTGACCACAGCAATAAAAGTTGAAGTGAATTAACCTCTGTTCTCATATATATTCCCTTCTCTGATGTGAACAATACAATTTTTTATGAATATAATGTAAACTATTGATCAACAACGAAAACAAATACCATCATTCACATGTTGAGTAATGTGATCTCATTTTAGACTCCAGAAGAAAGACAAAATCATGGCGCTAGATACACAATCTGGGTCCGTTTCTGCAGGACTGTACGATGCATTTAGAAGTAACGGTGCTCCAACGTACTATGGAGAGGATCCCACCCCGTGGCGAGCTGACATTCTCGAAGCTGGGTTTATTTTTGCCGGCTGTATCTTAGCGGTTTCATTTTTCAGTATACTGCCTGGAATTCACGGAAAGTCTGTAAGTTAAACGTTTAGGCTTTTGTCATTTAGTGTTATTCTGACCCTTTTCATGATTAAACCTACCTTGCTTCTTACAAAAGTGGAAATTACAAAATAGTCTACATTTATTTTCTGAAAATATAAAAGGCTGATTTGTAGTATTTTTGTTTCAGAGATGGTTTACATGCATTTGGATAGTGCTTGGTATATTTGTTGGAACTTCCATATTGGGTAAGGGCTATCTCAAATATCTTATTCTAAACGTTAACTATACTGTAAGCTTAATATTGGATCTGTCAGATACAATTGATGACACTACTTAAAAAAGATATCCGTAACTGTGGTAACAGAAACGCTAATGCTATTGTCATGTACATATGTATATTGAAAATCAGCTGAAAATTAGGAATTTAGGCTTATCTTTTGAATTTCGAAAAAAATTCTGCATGTATAAATGGAATGACGGCGTCGACATACATAAATGATTTATCCAGAAGTGGCTTATATTAATAGAAAAAAAACATTAAAAAAGTGCGTGTTGCGAAGGTGTAATTTCTTTCATGATGCCAACATATCAGGTTTTCTTGCCTTGTTCTTATTTTATTTTATATAACTGGACATTAGAACAAGTTTAATGCCTGTAATACAATCGCTAGTGTAATAGAAAAAATCACTTTCCATCCGCAGTCACAAACTACAGCCCTGAATGGGAATCGGCCGAGGTGTTAACTACAACCAAGTACAAGGCGGGAACAGGCAAAGATATCGAAGCAAAGGTTGGCATCCATATAGGTCTTCGTGGAATAAACATAACCCTGAAAGGTTCGTGTCCTTTCTTTGTCTCACAGTGCTGCAATGAATCAGTTTTGCACTAAATTTTACTCAAATGAAAAATGTTTTCTTTCGCATACCTTTTAAAAGTACAAATGTACATTGGTCACCGTATAGCTTTTATAAACATTAAATGAAATAGATATACCATTACGCATTGTCTATTGCGGTTTTCTTTGGTCAATTACAGGGGAACCTGTCCACCAATTAAACGAGACGATCAATTACAACGAGCACTTCAGCTGGTCGTGGCGACAAGGGCGTATAGGATTTGGACCTTTCGGTGAGTATAATCTACTAGTATGTGTTTGTGCAAACTCTTCTGTGTCATGTGGTCTCTAAATGTTTCTGAAATGTTTTGTCACGTGCTTGAATTCTGATTAATATTTAATGTAATTTCAGCCAGTCAGTTTAATCAGGAATACAGAGCTGCTCAATTCCGTGGTCTCCCTTTACCAATATTATGGATTGCAGAATATTTCACTCTGGACGGGGAGTCTATACGCTGGGGACGTTTTTACAGGGAGGCAGGACTTTTCGCTCACGCATGCTTATGGTATATAAAACATCTAACTTTTGATCCTTAATTTGTAATTTGTAAAGTACGCATCAAAATTTCTCTGCAGTATGACGTTTGAACTAAAAACATATATTTTTAAAAACTTACTCGTTTTAAATCAATTGTAGATACTTTACAGTTGCTTGAAGACTGCTTAGATATGTGTTCTGACCAGCACTCGCGCCGATAGAAGGGATTGTTGAGCTCCTGTTTTGCAAGTTTTCCTTCAAAGTAATAGATACATTGTAGTGAATAGTGAAACATTATAAGGATAGGAATATGGTTTTTCGTTTCAGGATAGCATTGGCGTGTTGGATTCTTGCGAATATAATGTTGTTTATGTTGATACGATATAGCGCCTACCTTATTGTGCTTACGGGTTTGAGCATGTGCACTACAAACGCCATCAAGCACTTTTTACGAGCTCCCCTGGACCTCGTCATACCATTTTCTGCTGAACATATCCTGGCTGTACATTATGGTGCTGCTTTCTGGCTCTGTCTCATTACGGGTGAGTGGGCTTGTACTTATACAAAATCATTTTACGAAATCTTTCTTACGGTATGCGTAATGAATATTAAAAATAGCTGTTAATTATGTTTTAGTTTTCGTTTATATTACATAAAGAAAGGGTTTCGTAAATTGTGCGTGGCATCGTATGGTATCGTTTCTACGATATGATAAACAGTTATTGTCGAAAGAAGTAACTTTCTTCGGAAATTTTGACCGAAAGTTATATTGACAGAAAGAGCCAAACTACACTGACGTGATTTCAATGCTATTACCTTACGAGGCATTGTAGTATTTACCACATTTGTTTTTCAGGTATTATGTGTGTTGTGGTTGGTCTAGTCATCCTTATACTTGATCTCAGGTTGCCATCAGCAACTGCAAACTTTTTTGGAATGGATATTCTCCAAGATGAAAAACTAATTGAGACTGAACGTAAGGACCTTACCATATTTTGAATAACTTTAAAATAGAAACCGATGATCTGTCTTGAATGATTGTTGAAAACTTGCTCCTTCTTGAGCATAATCATGAACTTCATATGCATCTTTATATATTAAACCCGACTTTGCAAATAAATGTTACTAGATTTGACTTTATATTACTTGAGTATAGTTTTGTGCTGAACATGAGATTGTGCTCAAGAAACTTTATAAGTACGGGGTCAGATCGTATTATTTAATCTAGTATTTGATATGACTGATGTCACGAGCCTAGAAGAACTGTCTTGTGATAGACCTTATATGGCATATAGATATTTTGTTTAAAAAAGGTGTACCACATTATGATAAATAGATCTTATTGCGTGTCCTCGGTTTGTAATTATTTCAATGTTCGTTTTAGACTCGCATTTATCAGCACACAGTGTTTCAACAAATGCATCTGCGTCTTCAAACACCAGTGATTTAACCGAAATTGTAGAAGTAGGAAGTGATGGAAAGGTAGTTAGAAAAATAGACGTGCGCCCTGCCGGAGCTCAAAAAAACGGAAGTGATGTGCGACAATATCGAAATCGAAATATTGATGATGTATTTGGAGAACAAAACTGGGAAGATGTTTCTTCTGAAAGTGACCTTGACCCCACCGATGATGAGTGTGATTACCCTGTTACAGTAAGCCACTCTTTATTTACTTGTTCTGATACAAATGAATACTCTCGTCGCTGAAATTAGTCATAAGTTGTACGTAAGTCATGAATTATCAGAAAATTACCTCTAAGTTTGCCTCTCTTAATAGAACCGCTGCAGATATACGAAGTTTCTACAAGGCCAATGTAAATGGTTAGAGCATGCGGCTGCAGTTAATAGTTAACATTTCATTTTCAATTTAGGTTCCTGGGCAGAGAACAGAATCCAGAGGGTTGATCAAGAGGTTTCAGACAAGACGGCGAGTTCCTTCGGCAAAACCAAATGGAAAGGACAACTCAACGACGCAGAATAAAAGCTCTAGTCACTTAAGGAAGAGTCGCGGTAGAAGAGGGGCAACAGTCACTCCAGGTATTACAGTCTAGATTGTTTCATATAGATAAAAAATAATACATATTTTATTGTAGCGTACTGAATCAAATTGTTATGCAAATGGACTTCCAAAGCACAGTGAGTGTTCCTTGTTTGTGTACTAGCATAAAACTAAGCATTTGCTATTTAAATTTCAGAATTATCTCGTTGGAAATAATTTACCAAGTCGTCAACGCAACTTGTTACTGTTATTGTTGTTTTGGATATGGCTACAAACAGCTTCTGTTGCTAAGTATGCTTGGAGACATAGTTGACACATACAGATCAGGGATGTGACTCAATAATCCAGAAAGTGTATACCTGAACTAAACTTTGAATTAACATTTAAGTTGTTAGAGGCGTGTTCAAAATCACAGGTGTTCACGGTCGGGACAGTTGTTTTCATATAGTCAGCTGACAGAACGTGATCTTAATTTTCCTTTGTACCTAAGTACCCTGTATACTGAAAAAAAGAATATAAAAGTTATGCCTTTCGATGCGGGGAATATTAAAATCATATTTTGTTATCTGGCTTCTTATATGAAATCCTGATATATTTAAAGTTTTACAGATTTTTGTTTTAATGTTATCGTCATGCTTTATATTGTTACTTTTTTAATTTGTTCAAAATAAATCAATAACTTTGAAATAAATTTGGATTTTGTCATAAATTTTGTTTCAAAAATAACAACCCAAGAGATCATGCTAAGGCGTATGTAGCATCATCGTCGGAACCCCCGTTCAATATTCCGTTGCCACTCCTGTATTTACCACCGATGAAGCATATAGCGTAAAGAGGGGGACGTGGGTATTCGACGATGATGTAGCATATGAAAGGAAACATTACATGTTTATTTGGAGTCATGGTTATACATAGTAAGATGGGAAAAGCGATGCCCTGTTTAAACTAAAGCCCAGTTTCACTAACACGCTGCTCAGTTATTCATGTATATATACTGGGTGAAATATTAATATTTTCTGTTTTATCTTTTGATAATTAAACTCACATTGTAGCGATATAGATTTATAATATCTAAAGTAATGATTTTATTCATATAAAAACAAAAGGCATTGAGATATATAAACAATTAAAGTCCCAGGAGCACTTTGAATACAAAATAACTTGTAGCTCGTACATAACAAAGAAAGATGTCTTACCGGCAAAAATGACAGTTGTTTGTACGAAAAACATTACTTTTTAATTGGAGCTACATGCTTAATATGTATGAAGTGCAGTATTTTAAATGATAAAAAAATTGCAAACAAAAGAAACACTGACAACGCCTTATAGTGAAGAAGCAATAAAGATATGAAAGAAAGGTATATGTCAACATTGTTTAAGAATTAATAAAACACATTATTATACCTCACTTTTGTCTACAATGGTAAACTCCCATTAGCCGAAAAAGAGATATTTTGACTATCAGAAACATTTTCAACCTTTTTGACACGTGACCAAGCGAAAATTGACTGTCGGGTCATG
>JAUMHA010141165.1:0-17204 GCA_032359765.1 Saxidomus gigantea
GTGATCGATTGCTTTAGATTTAAAACGTTTCATAATCAATACGATTTTGAGTGTCTGTCGGTGAGTGGAATGAAATTGAAGTTATAAATCACCGGTCTCCAGATCGATTTGATTCATTTATGCGTATGTTGTAAATGTTAATTGTCTTAATGGTGCTTTCTTCACAATCGAGCTATAATAAATTAGTATAAACTAATACTAATTCTTCACAATCGAGCTATAATAAATTAGTATAAACTAATACTAATTCTTCACAATCGAGCTATAATAAATTAGTCTGAACTAATACTAATTCTTCACAATCGAGCTATAATAAATTAGTATGAACTAATACTAATTCTTCACAATCGAGCTATAATAAATTAGTATGAACTAATACTAATTCTTCACAGTCGAGCTAAAATAAATTAGTATGAACTAATACTAATTTTTCACAGTCGAGCTAAAATAAATTAGTATGAACTAATACTAATTCTTCACAGTCGAGCTATAATAAATTAGTATAAACTAATACTAATTCTTCACAGTCGAGCTAAAATAAATTAGTATAAACTAATACTAATTCTTCACAGTCGAGCTAAAATAAATTAGTATAAACTAATACTAATTTATTTTAGCTCGATTGTGAAGAAAGCAAGTAGCTTATCGAGTCACTCTCGAGTCCGCTTCCTGGAAAAACCAGAACTGGTGTCATATGAGAAAGTACGATCACCCCAGTGGGGCTCGAACCCGCTTCTCCGGGATGAGCGGCCCACACCTTAACATCTACACCACCGCAATTGGAAACATTACTGGGATATAATGATTTTACTTTAAACAGATAACAGTTTTCATTTTCTTGATTTTTTTTGGTTTTTTTCAACAAGTTTTTCAAAATGTAGAAATACAAAATTTTAAGGCAATTGACTGTTAAGAAATAGTGTGTTAAACTTTCGAACAACTGTTGTTCTTTAATATACATTGTAGCAAAACCCTCAACAAGTTATGGTTACCCTCTGTGTTTGTGCGTTTGATTTATATGAATGTAATTGCTGCTATGATATATATTATTTGTAACCTAATATCGTTGTCCCGTACTCCAACAAAGCCGAACTTGCACATTATGAAGTATAATCAACATTTCAGAAAATACTTAAAAGTAACTCCTTATATTTTTCAATATATTTTCACCGTTTACTTTTGTTCATCAGATCCATTCAGTTTTAAAACAATTATTCCGACGGACTAATGGTTGGTAATATGTGATTGCATATGTATGGTAATAGCACAACAGTTTAATACGTTAATATAATACATATATAAAATATTATAAAATAAATATTAATACCACCCTTTTTTAATTTGATATATAGCTTGCGAAAACATCTGGACAAATGGTTGAA
The DNA here is from genome assembly GCA_032359765.1 of Saxidomus gigantea. Taxonomy (NCBI): domain Eukaryota; kingdom Metazoa; phylum Mollusca; class Bivalvia; order Venerida; family Veneridae; genus Saxidomus; species Saxidomus gigantea. Next base: position 1,383 of record JAUMHA010141165.1, read on the forward strand.
AAGTTGCTCTTTATCTTTAAAAACCGAACACTGGGGTTGAAATGTCTTGTGGGGGCGACTTGCTTTCTTTATGACATCATATGAAAACATGACTATGAATTAAGGCATACGCAGGCAGCCAAAAATGATCACGTTGCCTTGAATAAATTGGCAGTTATCCTTCATTAAGAATAGTTATTCACTTGACATTGGGACGCCTTTACCGAAAATGTTAAACATCTGCTTCCGAACAACGTCTGCTCGTTTGTAATTAGTTTAAAGTTTTGCGGAGGAAAGAACTAAGGGAGGTAACTATTGGTCATTAATCAAGTTTCCATATATGTTAGACAGGCAGACAAATCCTTTTACTTCTAAGCGGATATTCAGACATGACGTCAGCAACGATTCTAGGACTGAAATAGATTAATGGCACATACCGGTCTATGAACAGACACATATTTGCGTATCTGACCACTTTATTGCGGCTACAGACTATATTTTTTCTTTTTCCATGAATGCTGAACAAACACTTCTTTAGAACTGAATTAAGAGGTTATTGCAGACTTGCAATGTGTGTTTATGTTTTATGGAAAAGTAATCGTTTTCGATGAATCCCAATGCTGAGATTATACAGATAGGCTTGAATTGAAAACATGAAAAATTGACTTTCGTTTTAATGTGTTTACATATGTCAATAGCCTATGTAAATGGCACGATTTGATTTTTTTCTTTTGCAATAGAAAATGTTAATGGTGAAGTAGCAATTAGAGTCTATAATCAATATGTCTCTTTAACCAAAATAAACAAAGAGCTCAGTTTTTTTTCAATATGTTCAATATAAAACAAATAAACGCTTTTAGCTCTTAAAGACAATAAATCAAAGTAAGGCTTACTTTAGAATTTTTTTCGGATCAGGTAGCCCTGATTTTAAGGCATATTATGGAATATACGTTGATTTACAAGGTAACTATGTTCATGAATGTTATTTACTTAATATATATTTTCTGAAGACTTATGAAATTTTACATGAAATGATCCTTTACTCATAAAGTTATCTAAAGTACAATTATTAGAAATGTTTTTTGCTCTGATTCTTGTCGGTTCTCTTCGCCACAATTTTGTCAAATTTCTGGGATTCTAGAACAGTACTTCATGATACTGTTTTTCTAGCATGATGACATCGAATTAATTTAAACAGTAATATGCTATTTGCAAACCTTAAGTGAGTGAGACACGTTCTCATTTAAACGCTAAATAGTTGATTTGTATGGGGGGGTGGGGGGGGATCTTTAAAAAGACTTCTTCTATAAATAGTATTGTTATTTAAATGCATGCATATCAAAAATTAAAGAACCTGGAAGGTTTTGTTTTGTAAATAAATGCATGATTTACAATGTAAATCTAGCAACGCGTGCGTCGCAACGTAATTCTACTGATTATCGACAGGCTTTTATTTTTAGACACTAACAATCCCTGGGGAAATAACGAACTTACTTTAAAAACAATTCTCAATTTATCTCTCTAGCCATTGACCTGAAACTGATGAAAACAGTCACACGCAAAAACGCTGTCACTCACACATTTCCATTTAAGTCAATTAAAACTTTAGACTGGTGTAAGTAGGTAAAATTTGTCTTTTCACTTGCAGAGAGTAATGAAGGAAACAAGAGGTTTATGAGAAACTTTGAATAATATATCACTTTCGGGTGCTTGTCTTAAATGCATGGATTTAAGCAGTCTGCATTCTAACACATACTTTTCTGTGTCTACTTTCAAGTTAATGTGTGTCCATTTATGTTTTAGTAGAAAATAGTTTCCCGTTACCATACTAACTTTGTCATAAAATTAAAACAAGAATATTTCCAATAATCTGTAAGCAAGAAGTAGTGGTAAAATACAATAAAATGATTCAGTAAAAGGGGGTACCAGCTAAAGGCAATAACCAAACACTCGTGGTAGGTTACACATTTTATATGATTTAGTTGCTTATATCCTTTTGTGGTCATGAGTACATGAGTATTATTTGATAAGTCTTATTTCCTAAGATATTAAAAGACCTCCCCAAAAATGTACATGTTTATAGATTTTAACACTTTCTAAACATAACAAACCTTGACGGATTTAGGATGAAATGTCAGCAAAGGCTGATAGCTTCTTGTTTTTACTTCTATTGCAAATAACTTTATTTTTAAATACGTTTTTATCAAAAAAGAAATACTTCATTTCCTACACCTGTCATTAATTGTATTATCCACAACAACTGAATTTGTTGGATTAAGGTATGATGTAAAGGAGTTAACGTAACAGTTAGACGAGGTGGCCTACGCAGTACTGGATGCAAAAGAACAACTCGAGTGCACGTTAGATTTTCACAATACGAACTTTTTTTCATAATGAATATGTGTTATTCTCGATATACTATATAACTTTATAACATAATGTAATAACATATATGTAGTATATTTTATAGACTCGGCCATGATGCATAAAATACAGCAGGCAGAATCACAGTTAAACTCTTACCTAATTGACATGGATCTACACGAAGACCCTCTCGATACGACCGCATCAAAATCGGAGCAAGTGCTGACAATCATTCTCTTGTGTTCTCTTGTGGGTTTGATATTCTTCAATCTGCTATTTTACTTTCTTTACCGAAGACTGACAAGGGTACAGTTGAAGGTATGTGATATAACATTGTCAATACCTCCACCCTCGAGGACTGTGTCTCAAGACTTCACTGCAGACAACTGTGATGTAGTAAACAGGCCGAGGAGTTCTAGTTGCATTGAAATGAAAAGTTTGAATGGATATCAAACACCAACCCGGTCACTTTCGGAGACTGAGCTAACACGTTTTCCTTGAATGTACGAATAATATTAGTGTATATGTTATGAGGATATAATACGTTGCTAAGTAAAATGTTGAAGTTAACCGGACGACTTCACAGATGTAAAACGTTCATTGGACGAGGCACAAATACGTTTAAGTTTGACAAGCTTTTTTCATATAGTCCTGTAGTACATATAACACATGAAGATTTACAATCTTAAAATAATTTCAAGTTTTCAACAATTGCCGAAAATACCATGCTTTTGTAGTGGTTTTTTTATTTTTACAAAAAACAACCTGCACATATTACTATGGCTAGTACTCTAGGCAGAATGGGAACCTAGGTAACATAACATAAATTTATCTAACCAATTGTCTATTCAGGCAAACTTTAGCATACAATATACTTTCAAAGCATTCTTATTGTCAACAGTATTCAGTATCTAAAATGAACTTAAGTCATATGTTTTCGCATTGACGTTGTTGGCAAACTTCACTTTTTTGCAAACTTGCCACCGCTGTTGACTGCTGAGTTTCCCATGAGCCTGATATGTCAATTAAATTCAAATTTGTTCAGGCATAAGATCATTTACATAATATTTGTTTACAAATAATACATATACAATAGAAATACAGACAAATGATTCTAAGGATTTGTCATAAAAGTAACTAGTACGGTAGAATTACTGTTATATAGTGCCATTAAATGAATAAATAAGAAAGTATTGTCCTCGATCGTATGACCTAAACTAACCCATTCAATTAAACAAAATAAATCGGTATGTAATAATTATGAAGCCGTTAGCCCAATATTTAAACATATTTACCTTATGTGTTAATAGTCAAAGAACAAAACAAAAAAATGGAACATAGGCAATATCAAGCCTCTTTTTTTATTCATTTTTTTCCTCTTCTGGTGTAAGGTAATCAGTCCAATTGATCGCTCCCCTATATTTAGAGGCAAGGAAAAGAATAAAACAGAGCACATGTCTTCCTAAATTTGGAACACGCTTTTAATTACGGGCATAATTTGAAGTTAAGTTCAACGTACTACTTTCACAAAACATTATCCAGTGAATTTGAAAACTGCAATTCAACAGCGCTAAAATGTTACTGTAGAAATAAATGTAAAGTAAATATGTTGCAGCATAACTTAATAACATTTACTTCTTTAAACAACACACTTTATTGCTCACTCTGTATATTTTAATAGACTATGGAACGCCTTATTGCTTAGCTGTACTACCGATATTCATCGATGCACATATATCTCATCAGGATCTCTTCTTGGGCTGGAATAAACTCAGCAATTTCCACATGGATTGGTATATATCTTTTAAGAAAATTGTAATGATATCTTAAACACATTTTCTAACTGGTGCATATAAGTGCTTCTGTTGTTGCTCAGTATTTTATTTCTTGATTTGATTTGAAGCAAATTTTATAAAGGTCTGTCCATAAGAGCAAATATGTTAGCTTGAATTTGTGGATGACACCTATATTTTTTTTTCTTATTTTTATGACAGTTCTTATCATTAAGATTAGTAAAGGTAATTCAGGTTTTAGTCTGTAATTATGTATATACTATATAGTTTTGAGCAGATATCAGGGCATTGGGAACCTATATTGTTCACTAAATCTGACTATTTTTTCAGAATAGAGCTAAGAAATGAATAATTAAATAGGAATTGAATACGAATTTATCTTCTAGTATACTTTAAATAGTGAATTTTGGGTATCTATTATTGCCAAATTACATTACTGAATCTCTTGATTAAATAGCTAATAGTTTTGGTTTTTTAAGGTAAACTATTGTCAGGTATTAAACTAGTAGAACATAATTATATAGCTTCAAATGTGATACAATATAATAGTCTATGATTTGTTGATTAATAGTCTCTTATAATTCTTATATACGATTGGCTATGCACAATTTGATAGATAAAATGTATTTTTAACATGTTTTATTGCTGAATGTTGTACATGGAAGAGACATAAATAAATAAATGAGACCCTGGTATCAGTTGGTGTAGTGTACTAGTGTTACCATATTACTGACGTGTCTGGGATATCATGATGCCTGACCAAAGCTGAAATTATGTTCACCAAAACAAATGAAAAACAAAACGAAAGATTGTGCTTATGGTTAAAAAAAGAAATAGGTCAATAAATTTAATAAAATGTCTTACCATATTTATTTTTTTTTGGGGGGGGGATGTGTGATAGATAACTGTTATATCTGTGATAATTAACTTCAAGTAAATGATGTTTTCCAAAACCTTTGACACGATCCGCTTCAGCAGGTAGGAATCTATAAACTGCAGTAAAAAATTTTTTGAATACAGTGGGTGACTTGGAGCAGTTAAGCCTTATTCTTCATTTGAAAACAGTTACTGAACATCTTGGAATATTTTGCGAGCTATTCTTTTTGTAATAAGGAGCACAATCGTTTGTTTTGTTTGGAGATGTTTTGGTAACAATAATAAGAATGAGATCAACCATTAAAGAATTTTGCAAATAAATGTTCTGATGCTGCCTAATATCGGTTAAAGAGGACACGCATTAATTTACTGTACATGTATTTTGATATAGTTATAACATCTAACAGCAGTTTATACTTACATAATATGACTGTTCTAAACTTTGAGCGTGTGCTATTTATAACATTCTGTTAATTCCGCTAATTTGCATATCATATACATGTGCAACTTTAGTTCTTAAAACTAGCAATCAGTTTTATCAAACTATTTACATGTACACCCACCATACGTTAATACAGTTAAATGATTCAATTTTGATTTTTGTAAATACTTTTATGGGAATCTCACAATAAAGGTACGAATGGCAAACAGTGCCTTAACAACTCACAATAAACAGATGCATATGAACCTACCCCATCCCCTTAATTGCCATTGGCTGAGAAATTGTAATATTTAACATGTTTTTCTATCACAATTAAACTACTGTATGTAACACTTTATTTGTAATCGATTTTACTTATAATTCAAGTGACTTCAGTTAACCTACAACTTTAACAATTAGAATGCACTTTCAGGTACTCAATATGGCATCTAAATATTCGTCACTTAAACTGAAAATGGTCTGGATGAAGGACACATGACAAGTTATTTTAGCTAGTTTCGGCAAAATTTTGAAATTGTTAAATTTTGCAGCCGTTTTGTTTTCATTTTTCAGGACGCTGTAACTTACTTGCCTAAAATTCAGTTGATCATATGCAATCAAAACTCTTAAAATAAAAGGTCAAGGTATCAGGTCGCATGTCAATATTTAAACAACCCGACTACATTTTGACCCTTTTAACAGTTTGGTAAATTAAATCTTGTTAATAAACGCACTATATTTTCATACGTATTGTTACTTCCAACAGCCTTCGTGATATACCTTTGCGAATAAAAACGCCCCAAACCTCATTGTACCGTACTAATCTGTAATAGACGGTAGTTTGATCTTACAAAGTTTAGGTTACAATTTCTGCAAATTGTATTTTTCTCTTACAGTCCCATTTATATCGACCTGTCTATTTCGAGACAGTAAGAAGTGATTGTTACACCAAGCCCTGCTAAATATTTGCTGAAACTGGTCTTGCAGCCTCTTTTAATAGCGGGAAATAATTAAACTGGGATCGACATATTTCCAGAGGTAACTAAATCCTTAATTGTCTAACATCGTTTTTCCAGTGAATCTATGACATTATTATGTGTGTGAAATATCAAGTATTAATATTATCAATTGCACCACGTGTCGTGTCAACCAAATACTTCATGCAAAACAAAATCAGCGGTCAGACACAATAACCAACATCTGTTTCTGAGCTTGACCTGTAAGACAGCGAAACACATCCTACAAGCCACACACTCTTTCGATGTGAGAACATTTGCGCAAAAGATCCCTTGATGTGTAAGAAAACTATAGGCTGGATTTAAAAAAAACAACATTTATTTTGAAGGTAACGAAGAACTATATTAAGCGACACATTTTCTTTGTGTGAATCACATTTACAACAAAGAAAGTCGAGATCAGACGCGAAAGAGTAAGAGTCAAGTTTTATCCTTGGATCGTTTCCTCAATTCATGACATCGGTATTCATCTGATTTCCCGGATGTGCCGATGTTTTTGTCTTCGACATTTTATACAATTTCAAAATTACCATCGATCAAACGAACAACCAACAAAGAAAGTGTGGAAGAAGTAAGTTAAGTGATAAAAACTATTAGCTCTGCATTATTTTCGAACAATTTCCCATTAAATGTATATAAACTTTCAAAGTGACCATCATAAAATTTTACGAAGGGCAGTAAGCAGTGATTTATACTCCTAGAACGATATACATTGCCATAGTTATAACAAAAAAAAAATGAATCTGCATAACAATTTCCTTCCCATTGAACATAGAGGAATTCAGTAATAATATCTTTTGACTAATTCATCCCCTCGATCAGGTACATGCATGTCAATTTGGGTAATAACTCAGTATTACTCATTTCTGAAATATTTTCGAGCGTGTTTTAAGCTTTTCTCTTAACCATTATCTAATTTAACCATTTTGAAGACCATTTTGAAGGGTAAATTAACTTAAGGTGCAAAAGAAAACAACATGCCCATACTCAAATAAAAAACTTTCATATGGATACCGTAATCTTTTGCAAATACGTTCATTAGGTTAATATACAGTTAACTATTGTTTCAGTAATTTTGCTTCATCAAATTTAAGTATTGTTCCTTTAATTTTGTGGAATGTTTCTCAGCTCTAAATGTTTGACACTCATTTTCAAGATGTGACAAAACCACTAGTAAAAGTGTCATTAAACGAGAGAAAAACTGCATCCCATTAAAGAATATTGAATACAGAAATTTAATCAAGTCCTGAAATATTTGCTTGAGATAAAACTTTGACCGAGATGAGCCGTCAAGCAGGGTGCTTGAATTGAGAAAAAGGCTTCTGAGAGATATAGATTACCACATGTACACAAAACATGTATTGAATTTTCAGGATATTCTACGAGGTCCTGTAGTTTCAGCAGTCGCACGCGATAAGAATCACGAGTTTTAACAAATAGGTGACAGACGACACCTCGTTGTCACGGAAATACAGATACACTAAATGTTTTAAAGTACGTACCAAGTACTTTTTAAGGAGAAGGAAATTATAGGCTGATAACTCCTATATACCTGAAAAATGATTAAACAAATAAACATTAAAGTGATATACAAATTTAAAATGCAAAGAAAGACATTAGGATGTACAAAAATTGTCAAAAGGCACTTCTACTGCCGCATGTAGTGTTTGAGGATTAAACTCCATCCTTTTTAGTTACTTAGTTACTAGTATTTTCGGTCAATGACTGATGTTTTAATGGCAGCTCAGATCAATATATAACTACTGTCTCTACTTTTGAAAAAACTATATCACTTTCGATTTTACATAAAACTTTAGTCTATGCAAGGCATGTTTTCATGGCATTGTTTTTATACATGTACACCCAACACTTCTTGAAACTTGTTGTTTACCCCAGACTGAAACTAAGCGTGCTGACTGATACACCTCTTGAATCACCTGCAACAGTAACCTTGTTTAAAATAAGACCAATGAATACACCGAAATGTCATTAGCCAAAGTTATTAGTACATGCTATTTATTTATTGAACATAATATGACGACACCACTTCCCATAATCAGGTCGGAACAGTAAAAAATCCCCCAAAATACTGATGTTTATAATTATTTATATGTGCAATAGCCTCAACATTTCGAAGCCTATGCTTTAAAGCTTGATTGTTTCAGGACTTACAAATTAACAAAATAAACAATACAATATGATGCAGCATCAATGATAACATGACATGTTAATGCTGAAGTTCAAGAAAACTCTTATATGTATCGAGAAAATCAGAATAACTAGAGGTTAATATTTGGTGTGTGTATTAATTGTCTAGAGGTCTTCACACAAGAGTGTTCGAATCACGCCCCTTCCTACTCTTATGTGACACGTGTTTTACATAGGCTTATACAGGAAGCAACTAAATTGTAGCAAATTATTTCAAAAGCCACATAGCCTAGAGCCTTGCTATTGGGCTTATGGTATCATCTAGTGTGCTCTACCAAGCCTCTTCAGACAAATAAGTGGTAACATGAATGAATATAGTGGCAACATTATAATCTTCATTGAAATAATTCTTTAGAAATGGTCTTTTATCACGGTGCACCACAAGTGCATTTCATTTATGCTACAGCTACAGAGTTGAGGACTGTTCCAATAAAGATATCTCTATTTTGAAAATAATTTTGAGTGACGTTCGTAATGTTTTCTTTCAACTATTTCTGAAATGTCGAAGCAGTATTTCACTGTCAAGGCATGTTCTAATTTGCTTTTATATCTTCTCTTCACTTTTTCTGTACTGTTTCTATTTCCCCGGAATCCCCAGTGTTCTCGTGAAGAATAAATGGATAATGTAATCTGACATAACTGCAAGTACTACATTATACGTCATGCTTGTTTTAGACTGTTTTGAATAACAGAAATTTAACAAAAACTGATGGATTTTCGTGCAGTTAAAAGTTTTTATTTTACATGGTAATGTGTTTTGTGTTCTTCTATTGTTTTTGCATAATAAAGAGTTATATGTTATGTTTTAGAAAAAATATTTTGTGGAACAGTTATTTGGAATATGTCTATGACAAAATTACAACATAATAATAGAGAATTTATGATCTATAACAATGTTATTACTATAGGTATTATTAAAATTGACACAAAGAAGTGGAATATATGTGTAAATCACCGGTTTTGTGAAACATTAGAATAGTCATGCAAGTTTGTTTCTATATCCGAAAATCGCTTCTCCATTCAAGTGCTAACGTAGTATTGTGCAGATCTTGTGAAATATTTCCTTTTAACTTCACCATTTTCTAGTTTTCTTTGTGACTCAGTTCTATCTATATCTTTTTCACGTTTTTCTAACTCTTTATAACTTGCTCTGGCTTGTGCCGTTCCACGTTTTTCTAACTCTTTATAACATACTCTGGCTTGTGCCGTTTCACGTTTTTCTAACTCTTTATAACTTGCTCTGGCTTGTGTCGTTTCACGTTTTTCTAACACTTTATAACTTGCTCTGGCTTGTGCCGTTTCACGTTTTTCTAACTCTTTATAACTTACTCCAGCTTATGCCGTTTCACGTTTTTCTAACTCTTTATAACTTGCTCTGGCTTGTGCCGTTTCACGTTTTTCCAACTCTTCACAACTTGCTCTTGCTTCTGCCGTTTCACTTTTTTTTTGGAATTTGAAGATATGTCAGACATGGTTGAAATGATAGTCTCCCAGTCCGGAAAACATCTCCCAGTCCGGAAAACATCTCCCAGTCGTAAGACTTTGCGGACTGATATCGTGTCCCACGTGTATGAGGCGAAAATACATCTGGATTCAAAGTTCTTGTCTGGGTTTGTATATCTAGCTATAGCATGGTTTGAACTTTCAACGAGCTAGGAGCTAAGTTCTGACATAGCGTAAAGCACAAGCCCAGCTGTGTTTGTCGTATACATATAAGAATACGTTTACATCATCAAAAGTGCTAATGGAATTTAAAAAGCGAGCTAGTTGGTAATTGGATATTTGAATAAGGTTACTAAGAATATCCAACATTATACCAAGTTATATAGGAGCTATATATTAAACCTTGCGTGATGTGAATAGCTAGGTTAGTCTGCAGCATACCCGACAAGCCTAAGGACGTGTAGACTATATTGAATGTGTTTCCCTATAAACATCCTTTATGAGACCTATACATGTATGTGGCTCTTTCGGCGCCAAATTAAATGTTTCCTATAATGCTCATTCCTAAAAGCTCTAAAAGTATGCAGTGCTAAATAATTCTTTCACCCTTCAACATCCCTGAAAGATTCAAAAACATTTATATTTGTCTGTAATACTTTTAGGGCACGGACCAAAACATTTTTTCTACTTTAAAATCGCGTATAAGCCCAGCTATTGCATGTAGCCATTCGAAACCTTTGCGAATCTTCGCTCCCCCCGACGACTCTAGACTTTCAGGATGATTAAATATTTTCTTTCCTAGACCAATAACTATTTGCACTAGACTGCAACAATTTCAGCGGTGTAGACTTTCTTGACTAGATCATAAACTAATTTTTCTTCCTCTAATAATATATGCAAGGCGTTTATACTTGTCTGAAGTACTGAAAGAAACATCACATATTTAAGGAGCGGAACCATACAAATGATATGTCAAATTTTCTAGAGTTTCTTTATCATTTCTTATTATATGTGACAGATCCATAAAACTCAGCAGACTTTCAAACGCAGTAACAGACAATTTTTTCATTAAACAGACAATGCCAATTTGCACTAGTGCGCGACACTTTCAGAAAATGTTACATAACAGGTTATATCATATACCTATCATAAATACTTAACCCTGATTGGCCGATAGCGATCACGTGCCGGGTCCACAAAACGTACGTGTACACCTGGAAAATAATAAGTAGACCTGTGCGGAGTTTACTTTATTTTTGAAGTTGGAGAGACTGTTGTTATTAATAAGAAATACCCCTTAATTCAGATCACAATGTTCTTCTTTCCAAATATTATAGTAAAAATAAACGGCAGGCGCCGGGATGAATACTTTAGTGGCTCTATAGCTAATCAACATATACATGTATACTATAAGTTATGTAGATTCTTGATGGGGTATACAGTTTGAACAGCCTGTTTGAATTAATAAAACCCTAGTCAGTCTTTTATTTTATAATTCGGTCTATCCTTTATATAATATGAAAACAGACTCTTCGTGTGAATCCCAAATTCAATATATAGAACGGTTATGTTTTTATAGAAGTCAACCGTATACATTTTATTTCCAAATTTGTCTTAAAAGGAGGCATTTTGTCTTTATATCATATCGAAATCCAATATAGAACCGTTATGTCATTATATACAGTCAACCGCATAAATTATAATTTCAATTTTATCTTGCATTGTTTGAAAGCACTCTGGAATAGAGGCATTTTGTCTTAATATGATACAGGAATCCAATATATAGAACCGTTATTTCTTTATGTGAAGTCAACCGTATACATTATAATTCCAAATTTCTTATAAGGAGGCAGGTTGTCTTTATATGATATCGAAATCCCCTATATAAACTGTTATGTCTTTATATGAAGTCAATCGAATTTGTTGTGTTATAACATAACATTATAACATTTTGTCTTTGCATGAAATCAAAGTCCAATCAAACCATGTAAGACAGATTTGGTAGTTTAATATATACAGTTGACTCCATATAAAGACATAATCGTTTCATATATTTGATTTCGATATCGTATAAAGACAAAATGCCTCAATATAAGACAATTTTGGTATTAAAATGTATATTTTTGCCTTCATATAAAGATAAAGACGTTTTAAATATTGAATTTCGAATTCATATGACGAAACCAGCATCCATATCATGGTGTTTTAATACTGTATAAAGTATAGACTGCATTATAAAATAAAAGATTGACTTCATATAAAATGAAACGGTTCCATATATCAAAGTTTCATTTTATACATTGTTAGTTTGACGCTATATTTTGCTGTGTATAAAAATGTCCAAATTAGACAGTCACGGCTTTCCATACAAATAGCTGATGATTATTTGTGACAGTGGTAAGGCTATGCAGCTAATGCAAACACTCTGTTTCCATGACAAATGTGTTTGGGAACTTGATATGGAACAACTTTGAAAAACATGTCAGCATGGAATACAAATGGAAACTGACATTTTAAAATGTTCAAAGTTTAATAGCCTTTTTGGTATTGATTATGTATCGCCTGAACTATCAGAAATATGACGAACTGCACAAAATTCAGTTTTCCCAGTTACTAAAATCTATTGAACACTACTGTATATATGTTGCAAATTAAAGTCTGTACCAGGCAAGAAGGCAGCACATCAATTACAGTCAACTACAGGCAAAAAAATTCCTTTGTCTTTTAAAAGTTATTTTTGATGACTCAAAATGTTGTAATCCATATCTTGATGTCTGTATTTCCGATTTAAATATTTATCGTGTTAACCAAGTGCCAAAGGGATTTACTCCATTCGCGGTTGAAAAGGAAATACATGTATGTTGATAGAAAACATTCAGACAACGGTTGAAGTTAAACTTAAGTACCACATACCTACACAAGACATATGTTGCCATGTATTTAACGTTTCAAATACATCAGTTATTCAGTGAGAAAGAATTTGAAAGTGATACAAACATAAAATACCTCTTCTCCTAAAAATCTTTGAATAAATCACACAAACTAAATTTGTTTCACAGTCTTAATTTTGTCTTCACAGTGGAAAAAAATAAATATTCATTTAGCCTAGGCGGTTAAGCAAATATTTTATACAGGAAGACATTTTTGCAGTTTTAGGAACATTTGACTTTTAAGGCAGTAAATTTTGGAACAGCCTAAACATCTTAATCTTGTTTATGTTCTTCAGCCTGGTGATATATAACGGAAGGGTCATCTTCAGAGCGATTAATTTTACTGGTTGGGCTGCCTTAACAGAAGACCTAAGTTTGCATTTCGGCGTCATAGAAGCGCCAAAAATGTTGATATATGGGTAGTGGAAGACTGGAAGTATAGTCATAGTGTCGTACCATATTAAGGTGATTTAGTATACTTCGTCAGTAAAATTACAATTTGTCATATTTGTTTGAAAATTGGTACATGCGTACATCTGATATATAGACATCCTTATTATGGAAATGAGAAAATTCAGTTTAGGGACAATAACTCTTTTCTCAATCAATGTTTGTTTGTAAACAAATATAAAAGAAATTCTGAATGCTTTCTACTAGTGCTCTTATAGTAAGTTTCATAAAACGAGTATGGTAAAAACGTCAAGAATCTTTTGAGTTAATTAACAGTGTCATAAATAAACTACCATTATAATATAATTTATACATTGTAATAAACTTATTATTTCTAAGTCAGTTATTGTCTCACATGAAAATCGTGACAGCCATGTATGTACTATATACTACACCAGTAATGTAATAAGCATGGAAAAAATTCTTATATATGTCTTAAATTCTAACCTAACAAAGAAAAAACATCATGTTTCTGAAACAAACAGAAGGAACTGATCTGAGTGAACTAAGTGTAGTGGGGTATATATGTATGTAATTATATACATTGTCAAAAATGAAAACTCATTTGATTTTTATTCGTAAATTTATATCACTTTTAAAATAGTAAGAAAAGGGAAAATCTACTAAAATTAATAAAAAAAAATCTCAAAGGGTTTAAGGGTCGAAAACAATAAGCAATATTGCACCGCTTTGAGACACTGCACAATACTGTGCTTAAATTGGAACATGAATTACTCTTGTTTTCTTCTGCAATCTTCGAGGCCTTTTTTCAAAATATCTGTTCTATTAATTTCAAAATTAGCCGGAATTCTGGCGTTGTATGCTTCAGTTCGTCACTTATAGATCTTATGTTGCCATTGTCTCTATCATCATGATGTATTTTTATATTGATGGATTTATTAATATTTAAACATATCTATACGTCATCTTAATAGCATATGTAGCGATCGCGCTGTACCATGTTGTTATCTAACGTAAATGTATTCGCATTAAACGACCCAGTCAAAGAAATTTATTTGATTTATGCCTATTCGTACCAATAAAACTGTAAACAATATCACTATGTTGTCTTAAAGGATCAGGACAGATCATCGACTGAGAAAAGTTTAATGGCCTGACAGTTTCCTCTTTCCTTTGCTGATTACCAGCTTATCTGATGTAAACGCTACTCTTCCATACAAAGATACATTACATGTTGCTTTTATTACTTCAATTTATGATCCAGGTGCAACTACATTTTAACGTCAATGGAAATCCTCACTATTCAAGACATGCATGACTCCATTGTCGACGTTTTTATACAAAAATACACGCTTCTTGTAAAGCAAATGACATTAAATGAGGAAAGATAACTTTTTTGGCGCCTACAAATAATGTTCTGGCAATATTTATTGAAAAGGTTTTCTCTGCTCTCCCATGTGTGTAACCAAGCGAAATATATCTAAATCTCTTGCAAATGAAATGTTGGTAACTGATAACTTGTAGTTCCAAGATCACTTGCCGCTCTCATGTCTAGTCTGTTCAAGCTGATAGTAAGCTGATGCTGACGTATGTGACCCCTCATCACAATAACTATTTGTTTCCAAATATTTCAAATGGACTGTTGTCGTTCAAGTCAAATATTTAAAGTTAATAACTGTAAAATGTCAACAAATACAGTAATAATTAGAAAAGGATCACTTTCTGACCTATTATTCCTACTTAGCTGAGAGTTTTTCTTTAACTTATAATAACAGTTAACGATACATATGTTGTTTAAGTAGTTCTAATGAACACTTGTGATCTTTCCTCACTGTGTAAACCTGCCTTGTATATATTGATATATATGTTTGTTTACAACTGTTTTGGTAATTAACTGAGCTATGTGGGCTTTATATGAATCATTATGCGTAATGATTACATCTCCTTCCGTTCAAAATTACATCGTATTGAAACAAGCCCTGTTAAACTGATCAAAATCTGACAAAGTTTTCTGTCGCTGACCTCTCTAGGATTAGAAGATCGCAACAAATGTATTCAAAGTCACTTAGTCACGTTCTTTTATTGAACTGACGGAGTAGAAAGCCATCCTATTTTTCTAACAAAACGTGATGTAATGTAAGCCCGAAAGAAATAAAAAGTAGTCAAAAATGTTTGATCGTGTAAGTTGGCCATAGTTCTTTTTCTGTAAGATTTATTACCATATGGCTTGACTTTTCCATATTGCTGTTACATGTGTCTTTATTCAGTCTTAGATTTTGATATAGACAACAAAAGTATTTTCCGTGTTAGTTTATACTAATTTATTTTAGCTCGATTGTGAAGAAAGCTTGTAGCTTATCGAGTCACTCTCGAGTCCGCTT
>JAUMHA010141276.1:0-14656 GCA_032359765.1 Saxidomus gigantea
AAATACCATTCATTTTACTGCCCAAAATGCCAATAATGGTGGTTTTAAAGGGGACTGATGGGACAATCCCTTTTTATTATGGATGCTGTTGTATGTACTTTCCATGAAAACAATAGAACAAGTTGTACCTGGACACGGCTGTAATGTGCAAGTCTTTGTGTCCTGTGAGAGTCCGATACAATCACGTCCACCGCCTGATGGAATAGGTTCTGTACATGTCCGGTCACGTGTCTGTGATCCACTCCCGCACGTTACGGAGCATCCAGACCATGATAACCAGCTGGACCAGAATCCGTCGTCTGGAATATTTTCAAATTTCCAAACGTAATTAAAAATATTGTAATATTCAGAGTATTAAGTTTGGCGTTATCAGACAGAGTTTCCTATTTTCTTATTTTCTGCAATACCAATTGAAAAGAATTAATCGCTCTATAAACAGTTTGTACTTTAGATTTTAAAAAAAGCACTGTTAGGAACGCTTTTCGTATAAACAATGGCCAAATTCACCGGTAAGATAATTATATTTAATAGTTATATAAGAGATTCAAGTAATTTAACACCCAAAGTGCTCCTGCACCTTAAACTTTCTTTATATGCCTATATATAAGTGTTTTGTAAGAATTGCCATCTACTATGTAGAATTAAGTGAGAATACGTATGGAAAAAAACATAAAAATACAGGTAGATCGTCATACGTACAGTACGAACAAAGTCCACAAAATTTGCGGCAAACTGTTTTAGCATTTTCTGTATCTAAACAAATGTTCATCAATGCTTCAATAATGGCACAGTTGGCGTCGGGGCTGTCTTTGCATCGTGGGTCTGAAGTTTGAAAAATAGTCTGTTTAGAATTAAGTTTTAAACATTTGCAAAAGTTTACATTCAGATGACAGGCCTTTGATTCTGTGCTAGTGATTTCCTTTATTATTGGACCGCATTCAGTACCTTAAAAACAATATGCAATATTGATCATCCAAAATGGCCGTTCTCATACTGTACCCACTTTGTGTGGCTGATGTTGCCCTCTGCGTGATGTTCCCTTGGCGTGATGTTGCACTCGGCGTGCTGCCTGAACAATTTTGACAGTAGAAATTTAACCATTCTTTTATCAAAACAAGTGGTACTGAATAAAATTACATACATCTGTCCTTTATGACAGAAAACAAACAAATTACTTGTCTGAACACGTTTAACCAAAATGTCAAACTTACATGAATGTTGGCAAAGTTGTCTGTTGCAGTGGTGTTCGAGGCAACATTCGGAGCAGGCTGATGAGCTTCCGGCGGAGGTTACAGATCGTCCAACAATTGATCCCGAAACTTTAGCAGTTGTTGGAGAAGGTAAAGTCGTAGAACATAACTAAAAGTATGTCAAAAGTGTTCATACATATCGAATTTTCATTCAATACTAAATTATTGGAACTGAATAATCAAGAACTTCTACACGGATATTAACAAAATAAAGGCGAGACAGTTTTCGGATAAGAATTAATATTTCGCGTGGATTTGAAAAATATTAGCGAAAATTAAACGGTTTGACGATTATAAACCATATACGGTAATTATATTACGATACATTGATCATTTTAGCTAAAAGAGCATGATCGTGTAGTATAAATATATTGACATCTATTGAATATATAGTTACAACAGTCCTAATTAAAACATTTGCTGCAAACATTTATGATGTAAATGTCACAGATTAAAAAGAACTCACGGCGGTAGGTCTGCAGCCATATGAGAGAAGAACTCCGTTTGAAGTGTGTACATGTTCCGCGAAACAAGCCTTAAACAAGAAAAGTTCGATTTTTAGACCATTGTAGGATATTCAAAGATTTCTAACAATGAAAATTCTTGCTACATTATAAACATTTCATAAAAATGCAGAAAAACATGTCACTTGTAGAGAACTTTTAAACATGAAAGGCGTGTTTCTTTGTCAGATTTCAAACAAACGACTAAAGAATCAGATTTATTATAGTCCTATGTTATTTCTGAACGACATTTATTTTATTTAGTGTATCACTTTTAGACTGTATACCTCTCCAGATTTGCAGGTTGTTGTTGTTTGACACTCCGGAACTCCCGTGACATTCGTGCAAGTGAAACAATCTAAGCAGTCTACAACATATACAGAGTATGTCTATATTAGGTTCCTTTACGGCCATCGCCTATGTAATATTTCAATGAGCGATGGCGGCGCGCAATGATATAAATGTGCGCTCATCATAACAATAGGTGATAAGTGTACCTTAAAATGCGTGCAGTGTTTTAAACGAAAATGAATGAAAACTATTTTTTGTCCACACGTACTGTGTTTACCATTCTGCATTTTCACCGACCAATTTGACACTCAACATTGCTATGAAAATTACTACAATCTTCTTACTATGCATAAACAGTGCTTATTTAGAGTGTTCACAGTACTGTAAATACTATGTGAAATGAATCCTTCGCGGGATTTTTAAATTCTCGAAGATAGCGAAAATTAGATCATAGCGAATATTATCAGATTTACAGTTTAGATATCGATTCTGCTATTCTTAATACAATTAAGTGATGGCTATATACGTATATGGTTATTTTATGGTCTAAGAATAATTGAATATGAAAAACATTCAGCTTACCTCCATAATGGACGGAGCAGAGAATGGAAATTACCGTAAGAACTGAAAAGACATGTAATGCTTTATTAAAATCAACAAAATATACAGCTTAAGCGGAGGTTTTTAAAGAAACAATATTCTCATAAAAAAAGAATAAAATAATTATAATGATGAAAAACGAAAAGTAAATCAAAAGTTTAATATACAAATTGACTTTTATTTAATTACGTACTTTTCAGTTTGCACTTCATGTCGTGTTTAAGCGATTCCGTTTTGAGAATTGCAGATAAGATATCTGTATGACTATCATCTAGACACTAATACATTAGGTCAAACACAATGATGAAAATGAAAATCTCAGTTACAAATTTATCGTTTGTATGTTAATCTGTTCTACAGAGCAGAATCAATTTTGATATAAAGTATATTCATACAATTTTAAGTCTCGTTTCCATAGCCTAACACCATGATAGAAATCGGGCACTTCGAATATGACAATAAACTAATTGCCAATTCCTATTTTCAATGTGTACATTATAAAATCCTAGGCTAAGCCCTCCAGTATTTTTGAGCACAAAACTTGGTTGTCTATGATCCTCTTGCAAGGAGGTCATATTTACCGGAAATTCCTGGTCTTGATACAGACAGTTCTATCTCTTCTGTTTCTTCTGCTGTGACAATGATAGGTGACTTCTTGAAATATCTGTCCTTCGTGCATGACAACGTTCAAAGCTTCCTCAACAAGAAAGAAATGTTTTAGGGAGATTTGAAATCAATTTGAAATTCTTTCTTTCACTGAAACTTGGTTAAGACCAACCGCAGACACTAATTATATACTATTTTGTTAAGTACTCACAGCCTTTTCGGGGAGTAAGGGAGAATGATAACCACGGCGGAATATAAGTCTATGTACAAAACAAAAAAAGCCACAAGAAGAAGCGACTTAGAAGTGAATGGAATCGGGAATGTATGGATACATGGAACTTAAATCGAAAAAACTTCTCTTGGGGACATTCTACAGTCTTGGACTTGCCCTTGATACCAATACCTTAGACATACAATAACAGGTAACCTTAACCTTGACATGCTCAAGCCTCAAACGTATTCCAAAATATCTAAACCTACTTCAAAGTATAACATGACTCAAACAATTAGCGAGCCTACACATTTCACAGAAACATCACATCTCTCATAGATCTTTTCATAGTTTCCTAGTCTTGTAAAGTATTTATATATGGAGTTTGTGAACCTTTTCGGGACCAGAATATCAGATATCACTGTCCAATCCAATGTTCCTGTTTTCTTACATGTGCACAAATACATACAGAGCACCAGGCGTTCATATAATCTTCCACATAATAACAATATGTATCCCACTACATCAGACACTAAGGCAACCAAGTCTATCTCCCTCTCTCCCTCTCACGTTAGTAAATATTTATTTTACTAAACTGACAGAGTTGAGAGGTTCTCGCACTGACATGATAAGACTATCCCATCTTTTATTGCACCAATTTGGGGGAATATTGAAGTTTCTATATAATAGTAATCATAAATGTGTTAAATGTTGATAACACAAGGTACCCGTATGGGAAATAGGTGGGACTCTTGTTTAAGGGAACTTGCAGATTTGCACAACATTTACATTAAGAAATACCAGAAACAATCTGTCAATGTATAAAATTATCCGCGCTTGTATGGTGACATTCCATTTGCAAGAGGTCGTGAACACCTCCTGCTCAGAAAGTAGCTGTATTGTATCCTCGTGAGATATCGCTAAGCAGAACACAATAAAAATGGTGTTTGTACAACCAAAACGTGTCTATTATCCTGGCCAATAACTGACCATCGAGCCAGAACTCTCCTTAAAAATCACCCTATCATAACAGCTCCAATGTCTCAATTTCTAATAACCGTCCGATTTCGAACTGCGAACTTACAACTAGTTAACTGATCACATTTTACAGATACTTATTTAACTAGGAAATTGCCTACAACTTCATTGTACTCGGTAATTCGCCAGTCTGATTTGAATCGAGAATTGGCAATCACTATTCGCAGATACAGATTATTACTAAAACAGTGAATTTGGAGCTAGATCTAGTGTCCAATTTACAACTCTCAGATACTGATACTGAGTTGCGAACTAGCGACTGGTCTGTACTTTACAACTGACAGTTTACAATTTGAATATCGTGTTACGACCAAACAGCTGGTCTGCAGTTCGCAATTCGTTGTCGCTCAACATTCGCAATAATTGCCAAATTCGAATTGCGACCTACGAACTTGTAACTAGTCCTGGTTTAAAATTTGCAAGTCACGGTTGTTGCAAGTATGAATTGCGAATTTGCAACATATTTCTAGTTTTGAATGGTTTTGACATTTAGACAGACACTTTCCAGAAAGAACGATTTTTCCGGCATGGATAAAGTCACTGTAAATGCATATCCGGTATTCAAGAAATTACTATTACTCAGATCACTTGTATTACTAAGAAAGATGACTTAAGGAGATAGTGACTTTGTTTCGTAAACTAAAAAGAAAACTCCTGACCTTGCCGTTTGAAAATAACATATTTTGGAATGAGTAGTAAAATAAAAAAAAGATTCGAGCATAAATTCCTAAATTATATCTTTGAAATTTTACTATACTAAATTATAAAGCCTTATAACCGCTTTCGAAATTCCAATATTAATATATAGTGTCGATGTGACGTAAAAACGGAATATTTTTTTCCAAGGCAAACTATGAACGATTAGCTTTAACAAAAATGTAGAAACAAAACATCAACACATTAAAAATGAGAAATAAGATCTACACCTAAAGTTACATTACCTGTTTCTATGACAGGTACATGTGTACTTAGAAAACATGTTAAAAGCAAGATATATTTAGGAAATAGATTTCACTTTTATGTGATATACCGATATTTTTATTCCTCCAGTAGTCTAAATTTTTCATTGCCATTATCCTTATTAGTTTCACAGGAATGATTATTTGCCGTAAAACATGTAGAAACGGTTAAAAAGCTGAAAAGGATAGTAAGTAAAGTTAGCTACCTGCAATTACGGTAGGGTCCCTACAACGAAGGTATTTGGAAGAGAATATGTCCCACTTTTGTTTTACTGTTTCTCCAGTCCTCTCCCTCTTTCCCTCCGCCCACGCCCCCTCCTGCCCCCCCTCTCCCAATCTTGTACATTATTATATATAAATAAGCAAACATGCACGATATATTAGATTTTTAGACGAGGTAACTTGTAAGTTTATGAACCACTGAATGTGTTTTACATGACATAGACTTCTATCATGAAGATGATATAAACTTCTTAACATCCTTTGTTGTTTCAGTTATATCTGTTAGTATAAAAAAAGAATATACTGCAAGCATAATAACTGTAAAGTTTACATAATTGTTGTAATATTATATGTATTGACCAGGAGAGAGATTCAATAAAGCTACAATGTATAAAGCTTTCTTCTCAGTCCGGGATGCTGTTAAATAAATGTATTGTGTTTGTTGACGCTTTGATATATGAATAAGTAATCTTAGGGTATGCAACTTCATGTCAATTGTATGATGTCAAATAATCCCTTGTCATTCTGTGTAGAATGGGACGAGTAGGAAGTTAGCCCCGCAGCCCGTTTAGCCCCGCAGCCCCGTGAAGTTAGCCCCATAACACCTTGTTTCTCTGAAGCCCGTAAAGTTAGCCCCGTGGCACATTATTTCCCCACGCCCTGTGAAGTTAATCCAATGGGACATAGTTTCCTCGCGTTCAGTGTAGTTAGCCTCGTGGCACCTTGTTTCCAAGCTCCCCGTGAAGTTACCCCAATACCTAGTTTCGCCGTAACCCCGTGAAGTTACCCCTGTGGCACCTAGTTTCTTCGCTCCCCGTGCATGGAGTCCCGGGACACATTGTGGCTCTGCAAACCGGGAATCGGGCTAACATCTCGGGTCTGCGGGGAAATTAGGTGCTACGGGGCTAACTTTACACGGTATTCTATTCATCTTGACTTCTTCGGATGGGAATTATACACTGTGATTGGTTGTCTAAAAATATGGCAAGCCAATTTACTATTTAAACTGGCAACATTCACTACCAAGGCAGCGAGATCCTCATATAAAATCTACCTGTCTCAGTTATACAGTGTGGCAGCCGGCACACATGATAATAAATTACTGACATTAATAATGTGTAGGTGTTCAAGCCAGTTATTCCAGATATTGTCTTTGAAATTTTTCTTTTTTTCTTTTCGTAACACGTAACTTGTAGAGTCCGGTAGGGTCTCTGTTATTCTAATGTTTTAGTCCGTCTACATTTTCGTTTAGACTTAAAGTCACACAGACCTTGGAACAATAAAATGTAGTTGCTCTTGTAAACACATAATTAAGGTAAATGCGACAAATTTTAGTGATAATTAAATGCTCTCTATGGAATGCGCAGAGTGTCTGGTATTCGTGAGACACAAGAGAACTTTATCTACAAATTGCCATTTTTTCTAGAAATTGTATGGAAAGTGTAAGTGAATACTGTGACAGAGGGAAAATATAAAAATGACAGAAAGCAAATTAACCAGCATCAATCCAAGAGTCGAGTGCTTTGAGCCGCTACCTTGAAATTACCTTAACCTCTTATTGTCTGAGGGTATTGAGCTCGAGTCACGCTACCGACCATGTCTCTTTATGTAAGAAAGTTAGTAATTTCTTGTTCTAATACTGATCTTTCCCGGGAGCGTTGATGAGTTAAACGGCCCGCATGTGCTATTACTGAAAAACGGTTTTACAGACTAAACACCCTGCGAAAAAAGAAATGAAAACCGTCCTCTATCCAAGAAGCGACTCTGTTACGGCAAGAAATCCTCCTTTGCTTTTTTCCATTACACATTTTGTAAAATAGCTGATAGTACATAATATAGGTCAGTAATTTGAACTGCAGACAATTTTAATGTTTTCTTTAATCAAGAAAAAAATATCATTTTCATAATTTTGGTATTATTTTGATGATAAAAAGTAATGCTTTAACAATACAAAATTTTTACACAGGAGAAGTTTAAAATGATCTACCTTGAGCAAAAGATATATACAATCGTAATATACAATATATAAGAGTTGAAAATTAACGCAGAGCATATTTGTTTTCCTTCCCTCTTCAAGTGTTACATAACAGAATATTAATCGTACAAATCATAAATCGTAAATGATTACAACAAACAAGATTTTTATGAAACATTTTGTTTGATACTTACGCTTGTTTTTAACTGAACTGAATTTCACTAGATATAATCATGTGATGTTATATAAAAGTTCCTTATAACAGTCTTCAAAAAAAAAATGAATGACACTGAATCAATCAAACATTCATCAATACATGTATGTACATGTATATACTTCACACAGAATGTTATAGTAGTTTTCCACTACAGAAATAACATGCCCTACTTCCTTATATAACAGACACAGTTCTTTGTCAACGCATTGTTATAATATGCATAGCCCGCATCAATAGATCAAGTTTACACATGATTAGTTTACACCTTTTGGCCTTGCAAACATTTACTCACAAATCTCCCGATGCTGTAATTAAAAACTCATTGGTCCTTTTCAAGCAGTTCGTTATCAAGTTCTAACTGTTGATCGTTGATACCAGCTTTAACAGCTGGTTTTCCAAACAGTGTGCTACTCGTGTCGTCATCAGATGTCGTGACGTTACTAACACTTTGATCCGGTTTTTCTGTTGGTTGCTGCAGACTTAATCCACTAAATTTATTTTCGAAGGACGGTGTACCACCAAATATATGTTGCATCTTGTTCGGTGGTCCTCCAAATAATGGCTGTCCACTCTGTTGACTTCCAGATTTCGGGCCTTTTCCGGCAAATGCTGTCTGCTGTTTTGGAGGTGAACGAAATGAGAAGCTTGTTCCGCTTGAAATTTGTGGACCTGTCTGAGTAGATCCAAACGGTAAATTTTGATTTCCGGAAAGAACGCTCGAACCGCCACCAAATAAAGGTTGTTTCGTAGGCACGACTGGTGCTGTTTGCTGCTGCTTAAAGGAAGATGATCCAAACAATCCCGAGCCTTGATGCTGACCGGTTTGCTGACCTGACATAACTACTGTAGCACCAAACAAACTCGAGTCTTGCTGCTGCGGGCTTGGTGCAGCAATAGAAGTATTTTGTTGAGACGTTTTGCCAAACAATGATTGTTGCGGTCCGCCTCCAAAACTGAAACTGCTTCCCTGGGTAGAAGCAGAACCAAATCCGGATGCCCGACCAAAATGTCCTTGCGGAGTACCACCGAAACTAAAACTGCTCCCCTGACCGAAAGCCCCTTGCTGTTGGGTAGAACCAAATGCAGATTGCTGAGCTTGTCCAAAACTTCCTTGCCCTTGTTGAGCACCACCGAAACTAAAACCACCACTCCCCTGACCTAAAGCCCCTTGCTGCTGGGCAGAACCAAATCCAACTATCTGACCCTGGCCGAAACTTCCTTGTTGAGCGCAACCAAAAACATCTGGCGGGTTCGGCTGTTTAGAGCCAAAGTGAAACCCTGTATTCTGATTGGCACCAAACAACCCACCTGTCGTCTGCTTCTGACCAAAGGTTTGCTTCGTACCAAAAGCTCCCGGATGAGTAACAACATTGGCCTCGGTGTCCCACTTAAAAGTCAACAAGAACAGCTCTTCAAAGCAACATTTCTTCGCTTGTCCAGCAAATACAATATACTTCGACTGTTTTATTTCTAAATCTTTCTTGCAATAGAAGTCACAGACTGTCATGCGTCCTTGAACTAAATATCCTCGTTTTTGTAGGTCAATTGCAAAAGCCGACAGAACAGTTGGATTTATTTCAAACGGAACTTTAACTATAGCATCAATGGAAGCGTAGCACAGAGGGCCAAATGAATTCCACGGCATCATTTTACAATCGTGTTCACAACATTTTTCTTCTGCAATAGTCTGCAAATCTTGTTTGATTCTCAGGGTAAAATCTGTTTTATGAAACAATGACTCAGCAGGTATGATACTAAGAATCTCGGCTATGCAGCTGTCATAACCTCGAATCGACTTCCGGTATTCGTCCATCTTCATGTTGACAAAAGTTGACTGAAATTGCTCAAGGTGTCTGGAAAGTTTGGTAAGACCCAGGTTCAACGCATCTTTATACAACATCTCGATCTGTCTGGCCGTAAACCCATGCGAACGATCCCCAAACAAGCCGCCCGCTCTCGGTCCTGCTCCAAATCCACCCCCACCGCCAAATGCGAAACTAGCATTGTTATTTGCTTCCTGGAAAGGCAGTTCTTCGTATTGCAGATAATGTAAAATTGTTTTGAATGAGACCCCGTCCGCCTCTATAAAATACCGGCCGTCTGTGTCCTTGTATACCGGACTCTGTCCGGTAAACATCGCTGCCAATTTGCTGTCTTCATCTTTAGTCAAGGTCGCCAACAAAGTTCGATAATGAGTGCCACAAACATTCAAATCCACGACTCCTGGAAACTGAAAGAAGACGATATTTTTATATACTGGTATTGGAATGCTATATTTGTCAGTACTGGACATTTTCAACTTAATCGGAATCCTAATCTGATTTTGAATCGGACAATTGTTGACTGAAGATTGGGTGACATCTCAAGGTTATTCTATCTATTATGAAACTGTTCAATATCGAATATATTACAAATTAATGACACAATAAACTAAATCTTGTTCTCAGCGTACATTTAGTTCGGCTACGTGAGTATATTAATCAGTTAAATAATCTTGGAGACTCATTTGTTCAAGAATATGCAGTAATTTCCAAGCATTGTACAAATTACGATTCATATAATTCACAAGTGCATTTCCAAATCCTTCTTACGACATAATAGGGATGCACAAATATGTACGGTCTGCGATATGAGATGCCTTGGATGTCGCCAAATGGAAGCAGTCACCCTGTACGATTTAAGTTTGGCAATGGCTTGTTCAACACAGCGTCCGAATGCCTACACTTCCTTCGGAAACCTTTCCCGGCTAACTACCGTATATGGTGTCATGAAGGGGTCTCGGTTAGGATAGATTTTGTCGGCCAATCAGACACAGTCCGCAGGAAAAGGTAAATATGTGCCTATTTGTTTCATAAGCCTAAACGTCTTGGCATCGTTAAGATGTCTCAAGAACCCGCCTTCAATGTTTCGAGTAATGTCCACGGTTTTCGTGTGTAGTGCATGATAGCATGATAGTAATGAGTGCAGGAGTAAAACTACTGCTCTGGTTCATTCTGAGGACTGTAAAGCATATTTTTCATGTAAAGTGACATCAATAGACCCAACGGCTTCGGGAAGTTTGAAGAACTTCCTTGATGAAGGAGACAACAGGCGAAATCGCGCTGCGACCGATATTAGCAATGATGATAATAGTCAGTGGAAAGAACCACCACGCCGGAGGCGGCGACTTTCCGATCTGATCATGACCTGTACCATACGTCTATGACAAGGCATCTTCAATGAATTTGATCTACAGGACGATTTATTATTTTAATTATATTATTATAAGTTCATGTATTTTCATTATGCATGTACGGTTTGAACTATGTTCGCCTTTTGTTTTTCTCTATAATCCTGAACATGCCCGATATTTACCATTAATTTGGACAAATGACAATTTATAAACAATTCATAGCGATGGGAAGTCCAAAATTCTTCAGCAGTGAATTGTCTGATTCAAAATCAGATTACGATTCCGATTAAGTTGGAGGTGTCCAGTAGTAGAGGTAATTTGAGGTATGTCTTACACTGAATTAGAGCATGTTGATATGTTTTACATATGATATGTCTTTATATACTTATTTGTCGCTAAAATATACATAACAGTAGATCTAATATTTCAATATTCGGTTCGAAAATAATATTTTACATGTACTCATGGATGACTTTTATATGAAGCAAGTGCTCCGAGACACAGGGGGAGAGCAGTGCTACAGTATTTGCAAATCGCGAAACCGTCCCGCTAACAAACCTCATCTCCTATATTTTATACCAACATTTTAAACTATGTAACCAGTTAAAACAAGTGTCACAATTTTAAGTACATACAGGTATGTTTATATTTTAAGTCAGTAGTTTATAACTTTATCAAGTGGTACCTAGAAAAGTGAATCACCTGATTTATGGGAAACATTTTCCGAAAATAATTAATTTTAAAAGCCTATTTATACATGCACAATCTATCATAAGTGTTCGAAATTATTTTTGTCCAATCATAGTGCAGTACAATAATTATATACTGAGCCAGTAAAAGAGGGGAAAAACGCTGATTTACAATGAATCATTTCAATCACTTAAATCATGTAGACCAATTTAAGTAGGTTAATATCCAATCCATTTTGAAATGTTTACACTGGCCAATTTATTTTCGTAAATGCACTGCCCTACATGTATAGTTTAACTTAAATGCACAACAAATGCTAAGATACGTTATACTCTTGATATGATATGATTAAAACAGAATAAATGTACATCGGAGTTGCTTCCCTTGCAATTTTCTGGTACAATCGCAAACAACTACAACTTTGTTGCACAATATTTATTGCGTAACTTCCGAAGAGCCTGCTAAATCGTTATCATCTGTCATCGGTAGGCCTGTTTACACTGTTTGCACTGTAAATTACAGTTCGGTCATTAAGTCCCGAATATGTGTTATATTTACTGTCCAGATTACACATGTTTACAGATGAAGGCCAACTGTATTGTTCGTGCCATGCGTCTTACAAGCCATTTTGAAGTCTACGTTAATTAAATCAATACCCTACACGTTTCGTGATTGAACATGACTGAATGAACGATCATGTTAATCTATTATTAAACTATATAGAACAAGATCTACATTATGGTTTACATTTACGGTTAAAGAAACGAATAGACATTAACGTTTAAATAATAGTGTTATGAAAATTACCTCTTCGTTCATCCTTAAAAATTAGTAAATTTCAATGTAGTTTCGTTTTCACACATCCGCGTGTATTTACAATGTGGTCAAAGTTCAAGGTAAGGCTATATTTAGCAATTACAATGAACGAGCAAATCTATAAAGCGGAATAAGCTACCATATCACTAGAATGCTCAGCATTGTACAGATAGCCTCCCCTTTAAGATTTTTTTCAGCAAGAAACCAAAAACAATCAAATATTATCATTGTTATATTTCATAAGCATGTGAAAACGGGAAACTTGTCACTGCATGGGCGTCCTTTTTATGCATAGTTTGCCTCTAATCTTTGACTCGTGACCCTTGATGACTCTATGGCATTTGAAAGGCTTTGAAACACTTGATAAGGGGCCGATAAAATCTCATACGCTGCAAATTATCTTCATGATTTGTACTAAGCGTTTTATGTCCATTTCGAGAATTACACAAAACTATTTACATCTGATCGTTTAATGCAGCTGCAATCTTGTTGTACTAAACGCCTATATCTCCAGGCCTGATGTAAACATCATTCGGTTTACATCTTCAAAATTCCTTTCGTTCGAGTCATTTTTAATATGTATACACTATTTTGACTAACGATCTTACGGGCTTCACATGTAAAGATCATTTTACGGGAAAGGGGTGCATCAAAACCCGTATGAATTTTGCCTTTTTACAGGATCGAAAGTAAGCATTTGGAATATGAGTTTCTGTAATTATATAAGCCATCACCTGCTTCCCTGTATTCCCGCTTATACCGCTTATGATTGCTTAACGACGGCCTCGTGCCACTTTTATTAGTTACACAACCACCCCGCCCCCCCCCCCCCCTCTTTTCCCCGCTTATATATTACCCAGCATCCACCCCTTCTTTCTCATCCCGCGTATACCAGCCAGCATTTAACCACCCCGCCCTCATCCCGTTTATATTAACCAGCATCTACTCCCCTCTCATCCCGCATCAACTCCCCCTTAATCCTGTTTACATAAGTCAGCACTCGCTGGAGGACCTCTCATCCCACTTATATTTACCAGTATCAACTCCCCTCTCAACCAGCAATAACCACACTGTCATGACGCTTACATGAACCAACATTAATTCCCCTCTCGACCCGCTTATAAAAGTCGGCACTCAACGGGATGTGATATTTGAATATAAATCTACCAACAATTTTTAAGTTACAACAGCTGAGAACTTTAACCATAGCTCTTAGCAGTCCTTAAGAAACTGTTAACTTTCAACATAAAGTGTCAAGTCAATAGCTTAGTAGTTTTCATCTAAAAATGTATTTATTATGAACTGTTACCTGTCTAAATTTTGGTCAAAAGCAAAAAATAAATAAAATTGAAATTAATTCATTACTCATTTATTTATATTTTTTTATTTAACGAAAATCGTTTTATCATACGAAATAAAGGACAATAACAATTACTCTACCCTGCTGCAACTAGTTATCTGCCGACAGCGATTTGTAAGAATATTCGCATTTGACATTTAATTACCAATTACCAGGGCATATTGACCATTTGACACATAAAGGGGCGGACTAGCCTTGTTCATTGTTGGCTATTAGATATAATGAAAGGATAAAATAATGCGGTGCTCAATTACGTTTATTGAGCTTTGCAACACGAGCAAAAATAATGGGGGTTTAATTAATAATCAGTGCCAATGAATTTACAAACTGCAGGCGGTACTAGGGGGTTAAGCAGGATTGCTATCGTACGCTTCCTTGGTTTAGTAGTCACAAGTAGAGACGCTGATTTGAACTCACTGTAATCTCTCAAAGGTTGAGGGTCATGCGTTCCGGCCCGACCGTGTCACTTTATGTGAGGAAGTTGCCCGGCCGTGTCTCTTCATGTGAGGAAGTTGGTAGGTTCTTACGGTGAAGAGGGAACTAGCACTGTTTCTTCCCACGAATGATGGTTCGACAAACCGTCCGCCTGTAATATTGACTGAAATATGGTTAATGTGAGAGTTAAAACAACAAACAAGCATCCGACATCACTGTAAACTTTTAAGATACATGCAACGACAGGCTTGAACTTTTAATTTTTGTTTCCAATCAAGATACAAGAGATTATGGTTACTGGAGTGGTCTCC
>JAUMHA010141387.1:2637-17202 GCA_032359765.1 Saxidomus gigantea
TAACCACAGTCAGAATGTAACCACCACCTCCTTTCCATAATCAATCCTGTAGGGTCCCTAATTTATACAGGGTGTAACTTAACTGAAAAGGTCTATGCAGAGCAATTTGATGGGTTATCATTTCCAATAATCTCTCTGCTTGGAGTCTAATTTGTAAGGGTATTATATTGATTAATTCACAGCTGTTTATTGGCAGTTATCAAATCACTGACCCCCTCATCTTGGTTGCCATAGAAATACTGACACAAGAACAATGTGCTTCAATTTGTTAGAGAAGGAAAAAGTAAAAACATTCTGCTCATTAAAACCTGTCACATTGTCTTAGAAGGTGTGCGTTTCAAAATTTCACTAAGGTTTTTGATAATTTATTGAACGTTTAAGAATTGCTCTATTAAACAAAAGTCAGTAAATAGTCAAGTTTCCATTCATATTAATCATTCCCACCCAGTTTCCATAGATATCGAACAATGGAAAAACATTCTTTGTCGCTATTTGCCTGATACTAAAAGCTTGTGCATTAGCATAAACGCGGGTAGATAATAGATCGTCGAAATGGACGGATAACCCCATTATTCATGTCTTATTCCGCCCTTTGTCGGCTTAACTTTGTACCCTGTTAACAAACATTTAAGACACAAAGAATGTGACTTTTCTTGATAAATTTCCAAATTAGATGAAGGGAAAGAAATGTTTAATTAACATTGGCCAAGTTTCATCAGTGATTACAAAATTGTTAATGGCTAAACTCACATAAATCATCATAAATACTAACTTAAGATAGCTTTGTTTTCTGTCAAGTGATTTAAATTAACTTTGCCCACCTCATTCTTCAACCGGCTATCTTTAAAGCAAGTAATAGACCGACAGGGCTGGTGTTATGTTTCAAGTAAAGTATTCAATGGCAGATGGCATTTAAATTGTTTTGAATCAAATTTAATTTAGGAATGCCAAGTCTGTGTTATTTTGTATCTGTTTAAATACTTGTAGCCTTTGAACTGACATTTGAACAATTATGTGATATTAAGAAGTTAAATCAGATATAACTCAGGCAGTTATAATTGCTACATTTAATGATGACATTCCAAAATGATAATGAACTAAAAAACTGTTGAAAGAACTGTGAAAATGTCATTTAGACCAAAGCAATTAGTTTTAAACTTTGGAATTCCATGTATGAAAATTTGTGAAATTGATTGTAATTATGCCTACATAGTTAAGATGCCATGACACTAATTGAATTTGGATAATTAAATTTTGCAATTTCCAATTTTACATAGGTCCTTTTTAGAAAAACAAAACACTAAAATGAACTTTTCTCTAGTGTTGACTTAATGTTAAATTATATTTATTTTTATGTTAGTACAAATTTTAAAGTAATTTTATTTAACATTTTACAAGTTAAAATATTAAATCTGATCTCATGGAAAATATATTGCAAATTTGTTGATTTTGCAGAAGCTTTCTATAGGGTATACATTTGTTCATACCCTCACAATGCTACTGAAATTTGTCTTAAGCAATTTGGACTTAATCTTATGCTATCAAGTATTTACCAAACAAGTGCATGTAGAGGAGCAATCTATAAATAATGAAAACTATGGTCAAAAGATCATGGTGTGTAATTTTTTCCCAGGCTGAATGCATGCATAATTGTCATATAGACACTATAAACGTGTGTGACATGCTGCCCTTTACAATTAATTATGAAATATTCAGTTACTTGTATTCAAACTTGGTACACAATATTTAATAAATCAGTGCAACATAAGCTCCTTTAGGCCAAACAAATAAAATTGTATGTTTGCAGTCTCCTTGCTACAAAAAGTAAGACGAGTTTGGTTTGTTTTAGGGGTGGGGTGGGGGTTGCATTTTTTGTTCTAAAACACATGAAAGTTGGTCTTTTTGATAATTTTTTTATAAATAATGTTTGATGTTAGCAGTAGAAAGTTAAGGTCGGGTGGGAAACCGTAAAAAACACCCATTTTTTATAGCCTTTATGATTAACAACCATTATAACAGTCACAGTATCTTTGTATCATTAAATATTAATAAAACTATAAAATTACTTTAATTGCAATATTCCCTACTACAGAAAAATATAACGGCAGCGTCAGTGACTTTAGGTAAAATCTGTGCAGAACGTTTTTTTGTCTCATTAACGTCAGCTTGCTTCATTGTGCGTTTTGCGAATGAGTTTTTTTGCTGTATTTGTTTGCTTTTGTTTCTCATATCATATATGAATAATATAATATTATGTGTATTCAGTATTCATTTTATTAATTCACATTATTGTCTAATAATGCTTTTCATGCATTGCTCAAGTGCAATCCTGGTACACATGCACTGAATTCTATATAAACCCAATAATGAAGATATGACAGGTTTTGCAGTTAGTGTATATAGAAAATTGCAATCAGTGTACACATTGTGTATGCTTAATTGCTTTTTTCTGCACACTAATTGCAAACTACCAAATTCTGTACAAAACTGTGACATAATTTGGACTTGAAGTGATGTCTCTTATCAGGTCATTATGTTTTTTGTGATAAAAATGGTGTTAAGTAACATTAGTTTAAGTGTAATCTAAAATTCAAGTTCAATTTTAATTTGGTATTTAGTGTACATGTTTCATTAAGGCATCTCTGAGAATTCCAACATTTGGCAGATCCAGTCATTTGTTGTTGTTAATGATTTTATATAGCCTGTCATTTATACTTATAACCAAACTGAAGATGGATTTCTTATTTTTCAGGAAAACCTGGTATCCCCGAGGGAATTCCCAAAGTCACAGACATTACCCATAATTCCATCACGTTGTCATGGTTATCACCAATGAATTCTGGGAGGATTTTAGCATATCAAGTAGAATGTTGTAATTTAAAAGACAAAAAATGGAGGATCGTTACAAGAACGTGTCAAGGAACAACTTACCATGTAAGAAATCTTACACCTGAGACTCTTTATTTATTTCGTGTGCGAGCAGAAAATCTCATCGGACTGAGTAAGCCGAGTCACACCTCAGAGGAGATCAGAACACGACCTGTTCCGACAAACTATTTAGAAGAGAAACCAGTCACAAAACTTGTACGGAGACACAGTCATTATTTGAAGTTGGATAGCGGTCTAAATACCCTCTTAAGTAAAACCGAGGAAGATCAAGTTGATTCTGGTAGTAATGTTGGAGGCATTCCATTCCGTAGAAATAGTACCCGTGGCTCGTTACCGCCCGGTTTCCGTACTAAAAGAAACTCAGTTACAAGTCTCCTACCTGGTGCAAAACGGGAAAGCATGTGCAACTTCAAAGAGTCAAAAAAATCGTTTGAAGAATCGTCAATTTTAGAGGAGGAGGGTCTGAATTTGAAACGAATATCGACATCATCTACGGAAGCATCGAGTCTGTTCTCTTCTAATTCAATGACTTCTATAGTGGAAGACGAAGAACTTAGGATTCTGTACGGACAACAAGATTGTCTGATGTGTAGTGACAATGATGATTCTTACTCGACTACGAATTCTCATGTAACAACGAGCTCGGGATGTTCTAGTGCTAGTTGTCGATCCTCCCATAGTGCACACAGTCATCACTGTACCCATAATGCATTAGTTCACTCGTGTCCACCGGTTAATGAAAATTCAAATATTCTGACTGCTTCAATAACAGACGATAACAAAATGGATTACATTACAAATCCGGAGAAAAATTTCAGGAAATCTCATATGTCTTCATTGGCCAGACAGACTGCTAAATCAGTTAATCCCAATGCAGGAAAAACAATCTTTGAAATCTGTGATAACGAGAATGAAATATGGAAGGGACGAATCGAAAATTCAAGTCCGGATAATAGCCCAAATAACAACCAAAATAGTAACGTTTTGATGAACCGAAATACAATAGATTTACGGTCAATTCGGAATATGTTGAATTCACAGGATATAATGGTGAAAACCTTAGACACAAATCAGTTAGATAATGTCAGAAGAACTCATTGTGCCATTAAAGAACTTGATGAGGAGGTAGCTGTAGATATTGTCTCTACTATTTAAAAATGTAAATAGATTGTGTTGCCATGGTTACTGAAGTTTTTTGCTGTGATGAAATTATATAGTCAAGAATGTGAATGACACAAGTGTGTTTAATGTTTAATGTTTAAAGAGATATTTGTTTCAACGAACTTATGTCTGTTAAAGATAAAGTAACCATATATTATATAACACAAGTTTTCTTTAATGGTAAAAGTTTTCAAAGTGCTTTGGACTTTGGCAATTCCCTCACAACTCCAAATATATATATATGTTTTTCCCAGCATTAAAAGTAGTGTAAATAAAATGGTATAATGCCATATGATGTAAACTTCATTATGCAGCTTTAAATTTATGGAATTATTTTTCATATCTAATAAATGAAATTAATTCATATTATAATATATTCTAAAGCTTTAAGATTAGTAAAAAAGGAAAACTTTTCTATTTATAGAATCTATTTAAGTTATTTTCTTCTCTTTTATAACACTTTCTTAAACGTTTTTATTGTCTCATTTTATACAGAATTGTTAAAGATACACTACGCCTTCTATGATATTAATATTCAGTGTCTCTTTCACATTTTCTCTTTATTTAAAGGGAGGTAATGATATTTTGTATGGAAAGAATGATCTCCCTTTAGATTATAGTTTTGTTTATTGTTATTGGTGCTAATTTGTTAACCAAATTTCACATCCATAATAAAATAGTTAACATATTACATGTACTGAAGCTGTTTTTTTTGCGTCCTTGGTTTGTGCGATTAACGCAAAATGGAAAATTGGGTATAAAGCCCGACCCTCGTGAGAAAAAGTAGAGAAGCATGCCTGGTGTACAATCTTTTATAACTCCTTCCCTGCTTAATCTTTATAGTGGACTAGTCCATTGTTCAGTTTGGACTGTACCATTAGTTGTTCAAAGGGGTGCTCATTGGAAAATATAATTGCCTGAATAGCAGACAGTGCAGATCATGATCAGACAGGGATGTGCAGAAGTATATGCTGCTAGCTGAGTACTTAGGCTTTAATTCAAAGTAGGTGAACTATTTGAGGAATAGCTGAGAAAATTTTGTAGACAAATACACTGAAAAAAACCAATTCCAACTTTTGCCAAAGTTATAACAAAATTTAGAAACTTAAATGTCCAGAGGGATGCATACCTACATGTAATACCTGTATTTTTTATAAGGTAATGAATTACTAATTCTTGCGTCAGATCCTTTATCGTAGATTTAAATGGAGTACGTGACAGTAGCCAGATATAGAAAATGAAAGTCGAGGTGACACTTCAGTTATTTAAATTGTTCTTTAAATATGTATTTAAGATTCTTAACAGTTCATTTGTCATTCGATTGAACACGTGAAAGCTTGAAAGTTTCCTAGTTTCTGTGTATGTAAAACTGCGGCCCAATTGCATACGCTTTTGGTATAAAAGACCTAGAGAGACCTGTTAAGGATGTGTGAATTCACAAGCCTGCATATAGACGCCCTTAAGTTTCAATTTATTCATACATTGAGTAAGATAAGGCAATATTATGTCAACGAGGAGAAAGATACCGTTTGATATATTGTACGTTAATCGGCTGGTTTGAAGGAGAGATTTTCATGTTGTCAACATGAAAAGGCAGTCGTACTTGATAAAAGCTTATTTTCGTAGAAAACTCAAACAAATATCACCCTCGTGTCAATTGCTTTGTATGCGGCGAATGGAAAACGAGAAAAACATAGAATAAAGATAACATCAAGGTTATAAACAAAACCTTCAATATTCTGAATCGTGTTTTCCCAAAATGTATAGAAGAGGACCATGTCTGCTTACCTGTCTGTCCACATGTTATACGTTCCAAGCATTCAAGGCAACTAGTTGACTGATAGTTTGTTCTCAAACGTAATATTTAAATCTTATCTTGCTGAAGGCTTACTGGTTCTCCGCCTTTTGTTACCGATGGAGATCATGAACAGCCAGAACACTCGTGCAGTCTAATCATGATCTGTACTGTTTGCTATCCAGTCTATAAATTTTCAGTGAGCACCCCCTCAAAACAATAATTGGGACTGTCCAGAATGAAAAGACAGTCCAGATTGAAAAGACAGTCCAGATTGAAAAGACAGTCCATTTGAGTCCATTGTAGAAATTGAGCAGGAGGAAAGGGTTAAAACAGAAAATTGTCTCAATTTGGCATTTAGAATAAAATGTCCTGTGAAATCGCTTTATTTGGATCCATTAATGTTTCAGTAACTTAAGATGTGAATGAGGGACGCGCTTACAATACAGAGTCCTTGAAACCTTAAAAGTGGCGAGGCAATAAATCCATTAAATTTGCCATGTCAAGAGTTTGCTCTTAAAGGCTTGGTAAATTGATTACGCTTTGATTTCCTGTTTACATTTTATCGCCTTTGTTATGTAATGGATTTCATCCAGTTAAAGACACACGCCTTGGCACTAAACTTACAGATTTTAATATCCTTTAAAATGATCTAAAGTAATTATGATGTAAACATCATTACGGAAGCGAAACTCATGGAATATTGCGGTTACAAAAACAGATTTGATGGCTTTTCATTTACCAGACATGATTTCCATGACTTTAAATCTCACAGGAAATTCATTGCTTAAAAATTTCAGCCTGATTTCACATTTCCTTCATGTTAACATATCGGTGATAAAATTTTTGAAAAGATTTTAATATCTGTGCAGATAAATAGCCGTTTAATCCATCAGGCCAGGAGTAAGTCACGGTACAAAAGACGTCAAGGAGGAAAGACATATTGGGTCTATTGACCAACCAAATTTAATCAAGAAATGGTAGCGCTGATCAAATATGCGACTGATAGGGAAAATGAAAATAAAGTCTGTGTCAATATTAAAGTCAGCAAGCTGATCTACTTTGATTTATTATTAAAAATTGACAAAAAAAAATATCGCAAGAGTGAAAATACTACCCAAGGCCAGCTTTGATATGAATCACATAAAAGATATTTTAAAGCAAAAATGATATTATAATGTTCAAATAAAAATTAAGCTAGGAAATGGTTTTGCCAAAATGAATTGCTACAGACAAAATCTTGAGTGCATAACTCTTACCAGTTACCATGGTAGTGTTGTTGGTATCAGGTGTGATGATGACGATGATGATGATGAGCAT
Organism: Saxidomus gigantea; assembly: GCA_032359765.1. NCBI lineage: Eukaryota > Metazoa > Mollusca > Bivalvia > Venerida > Veneridae > Saxidomus > Saxidomus gigantea. The sequence goes on from JAUMHA010141387.1 coordinate 9,803, forward strand.
GGTGATGATGATGTTTATGATGACAATATCAGTTGTTGCTGTTGTTATTATGATGATGATAATGACGCAATGAGATGGACATTAGTATTTCATATAATAATCAGTGCAAAATAGTTTTGTAGCAAATCTAGGCTTAACTTTGATCGAGCGTATAAATTAATGACTTAATGAATGTTAATACTTGTAACGGATAAATATAAATACATTAGTCATAGCAAAATCAATTATTCGTTCACAAATTACATTTTATCAAAGGTGTACGTGTATCTATTATGACTAAGTATGAAAATATGACCCACTACGATGTTTATTGGCCGCAGGTTTTATCTTCCTAATCGTATTTATATCAATGACATCTTAAATTGTGTGGTTTTCCCTGACAAATGATGATTTGTCAACCAATTAGAGAAAAACTAGAATCAATTTAAGTCATTTTTATGAAACCTAGGTTTGGTTAATTTTCAAATAGAATAGGTGCGAGGTGCGAGGTGAATGTCTTTTAGGAGAGTTTGTAATTGTCATTCATTTTAATAATGAACTTTTATTCCATTGATAGAGAAAATTTTATTTTCGGCGCGAGTAATTTGCCTTGGAGTAAGGCTGTTTTACACACCTTGAAATGACAGGAAGTTGTGGTAAGGGTGTCAAGGAAGGGTCCTATGCGACGCTGTGACACTGTTATATGTGAAAAAGTGAAATGAAAAGAATACATTATTTTTGCAATCGACTATTGTGGGGTCTAAAATGCGTCCTTGAAGATCGTTCCGAACTAAAATTGACAGGATGTTCAGTTTTTCTCCAAATAAAGAAGATCTGATTATTTACTCTTGTTGAGATTTGCGGATGAATGAATTTCATGTTTGTAAATTTAGTTAAAAGTAAATAAATGCGAGTCTACAGAACACCTGTGTAAACTAAACACGCTGATAGCTGGCAGGTTAGTCACAGTAATGAACTCTATCTTGTCCACTTCTGGTCACCGGACTGACTGACCAGGGAAACAATCGTGGTCTTATCACCCAACAGCTGCTATGCAGAAACTTAATTGGCTTCTTGCAACAGACTCTATCAGTTAATTTTTTTTAAAGAACCTACCAGGTATTTAGACACCACCATCAATTTTTAAAAGAGATTCTCACGTTGATAATAGCCATAGCCTGCCTACCAGACTACAATGATATATTTCATTCAAACAGAGTTACTGTCAGCCTCTAATCACAAAGGTAAATGTAAGGACTGAAAGCTAGTCTATAGTAAACAATGTAGATCATGATCCTCACTGGTCACTTGCTTTTAGCAGGATAACTGTTAAGTCATTGTGGGCATGTAGGAACAGATATACACATAGGAACACATACAGGAACACATACAGGAACACCTACACACATAGGAACACATACAGGAACACACATAGGAACACATACAGGAACACCCACAAACATAGGAACACACACATAGGAACACCCACACACATAGGAACACATACAGGAACACACATATGCACACATACAGGAACACCCACACACATAGGAACACCCATACACATAGGAACACATACAGGAACACACTTAGGAACATATACAGGAACACACTTAGGAACACATACAGGAACACCCACACACATAGGAACACATACAGGAACACACATACAGGAACACCCACACACATAGGAACACATATAGGAACACACACAGGAACACCCACACACATAGGAACACATACAGGAACACACATAGGAACACAAACAGGAAACATACACACATAGGAACACATACAGGAACACACATAGGACACATACAGGAAACATACACATTTGGGAACACATACACACATAGTAACACATACACACAATAGGAATGCATACACATATAGGAACACATAGACACAGAGAAACACATACACATATAGGAACACATACTCATACAGGAACACATACACTGGAAACCATTTAGTATTATAAAAAAAAGTGCTGCTTGTCACGAAGTTAGTAGGTCATATAAAAAAGCTTACAAATTAGCTAGTTAGGAATTATGTTAAATCTTTAAACCCAGTGGTTGACAAGTGATTATGTCTTTGGGATCAGTGTAGATCATGATCAGCTGGCACTTCCATACAGTCTGATCAAGATCTGCACTATTTGCTATTCAGTCAGTCAATATTTCATTGGTACTACTTTGAAGTTAACGATACTATCTGAACTGAAAGGTGGACATGTCCATTTTATAAATTTAGAAGTGCCAGGGTAAATGCCGCTAATTTTTGGGGTTAACCACACACGAATCTACAGGTATTTACAATTGTTAACTTTGATTTCTTTATTCATTTGAATGAAAAGTGATTTGTTAGGTAGGGTATGTGCAAAACCGCTGGTCTGAAATACAATATTCTTTAGGAAAAAAGAAAACCATACTACCTTGTACCCAGTATTTACAGGTCAGTGACAAGTTCATTGCATATTGCAGAGTAGGAGACTAATTTATGCAGAAAAACAGGAAGATTGTGTGTTGATATAATTCATTATTATAAACATTTGCATTTTATTAAAACTGGTATGGGGTAACTTTTTTTTCTAAAATTTTATTCATTTTTACTAAACCAGAAACCACAGTGCTCAGTTTTCATGACAGCTTAACGCTTATGCACGGAAGCCTTCAATATTAAATTTCATAGCATTTTTCAAATTCCACTCACACTTTAAAATGACCATAGCCCTTTAGATAAAACTGTATCATATTTTATGGCCCCGAAATATGGGAAGAAATTAAGGTCTGATTACTAGTGGAAATGGTTCTATTAACTTTATGATATTCTTTACTTTCATGTTTTTGGATTATTATAGTTCAAAGCATAAGAAATTTGCATTAATTATCATTTACATAGGTTACTATAAAAGTCGGGAGGTCATCTTTCTCCTGCGTGTCCATTAAAAGAACACTGTTGTTTTTTTTTCATTTTTAGTGAAACCAGTTTGACGTCTCAATCACTGAGCTGTTCCGTTTTTGCTTACTTACAAAGTTCTTAGTGTTTAAGATAGAGAGACAGACAGATATTTGGAGAGCTAAAAATATATCCCTTACTCTGTTTATTTTGTAAGTGACTTGTTCTTTCAGGTTAGGTTAATCGCATTTATTGCTGTCAGTAACACGCACTTCACGCATATTGACAAACTGAATAGCAAAGCCTGTTCCCCCATCCCCATACCTTCCCCACACCTCCTTCACTTCCCCCAACAGAAACACACACACTTACACCACCACTATCAGTTTAGCACTTAACCATTGCACAGAGCTCTGCAATTTGACCTAAAATGATTAACACCAACCAGGGTATAAGTCATAAACACTTACTGGAGTTAGTAGGATCGTGATAGAAGACAGTACACCATAGGAGACAGTACTTACAAGGAATTATTATCAAATGCAGAGAAAGACAATGAAAGAGACCTATAAGTCAAGTGAAAACAAGATAACCGTCTTTAATCTGTCAGTTATGCAGTTGACCATGTGACTTCCCCTTTGCAATCCATTAGTCATTTCCTTAATTAGGCATGACATGTATTGAAACTAATCAGCAGTTGGAGATAATTTCACTGGTTTTCTTATTTATTGTTTTCCACAATGAGAAAATTTGAAAAAGAATTCTTTGCAGATAAAAATATGATTTCTACACTGTCTACAGTATACAATATTAACTAAAAAGAAAGTTTGTTATCTAAATTTGGATCTAGAAATTCTATCCCAAACAAGTAGTCTGTTTGGGCATTAGGTTTGAAATAAGTAAATTTTATCTAACAGAGAAAAGGCAAATAATTCATTTTGTTGTTTCTAAGCAATACGGAAAATTTTAACTGTGTTTATAAAAGTTTGAATTGTGTTTACAAAAGTTATGAAGATTACGTTACACATTATGCCCTGATACAGTTACATATTTCTACAGATGTTTTTTGCCTATTTTTGTGAAAACAAATACAAGCACATTAAATGATACCCTTAAATTTTGTAAACAGCTCTTAAAGTGCATTTAGATATAGCAGTTACTGCAATCACAGTCTATCTTTACAGCTAGCCTCACCACAACACCCCTCCCCCTCCCCCCTACACCTGTCACCTTTTACCACCCATTCCACCACCCTTTCCCCTGGTCCAACAAATCTCTCAATCTCCTTTTACTCCCAAAACCCCTTCTACAACTCCCTACTGTCCCTGCTACAACCCACATCCCCTTACAGCCCCCTCCTCTGTACACCCTCAGTACCTTTCTACAACCCTCTTCCCTTCTGGAAATGTCATACGTAACTTGAAAACTGCTAAATATGGGCGTCAAACTTACATAAAAGCGAGACTTTAATTATTCTGTACATTGTATTCACCACATATTTATATACAATAGGATATTCACAAAACAATTAAATTTCGGGAAACAAGATTTTACGATGGTTCTGAATCATTATATTGTACTTAATATGTAAATTAGTTCAATTAAAAGGAAATGCACTCTCAGCGTTGAAGGTGTTGACAACCGGACCGCTAATGTTATTGTCATGGTGAATCATGATCAGTTACATTATTCTATTGTTTTAAATATATTGTGTAGAAATTTGAAATCTCAAGGCTAAAGTTCTGTTAATATTATCATGAGCAGGATTGGTGTCATTGTGTTAAGTCTATCTGAAGCCGTCATATCTACTGATTACATAGCAAAGACAACAGTGACAAGGCACGAATGTTATGCAGGTCTTTATCAGTTTGTAAAAAAAAAATGTATCAAAGGGAAGTAATCAAAATATGAAATAAGGAAAGAACAAACTGCATTACTCCCCTTTAGTTTGACTTTGAAAATATTCATTATTTCTCATAGACTCATTACTGGCTTACTGCTGATGTTTTGTATCAAATTATTATGAATTGTGTCTCATACTAATTCATGAAGTGGTGGGGTTCATTTATATTTCACAATTCCTACCGTCCACAGTAATCCCATCAACCCACAGTAGCCCCGTCTCTCCAAGTCATCTAATCCCACCACAGTAATCCAATCAACCCACAGTAGTCCCACCTCCAAGTCATCTAATCCCACCACAGTAGTCCCATCTATCCACAGTAGCCCCGTCTCTCCAAGTCATCTAATCCCACCACAGTAATCCCATCAACCCACAGTAGCCCCACCTCCAAGTCATCTTATCCCACTACAGTAATCCCATCTATCCACAGTAGTCCTGACCTTCCACAGTAAACCATCTCTGATTGGTAAACTCTTCTCTCCACTGTAATCCCATCTTCTACTGTAGTTCAGGCCTTCCACAGTTAACCATCTCTACAGTAATCCCATCTCTCCACAGTAATCCTATCCATCCACAGTAATCCAGTTTCTCCACAGTAAGCCCAACCTTCCTCACTTGTCCAAATCCTCCACAGTAATCCAATCCCTCTACAGTAATCCAATCCCTCCACCGTAAACCCAACCCTCCTCAGTTGTCCAAAATCCTCCACAGTAATCCAATCCCTCCACAGTAATCCCATCTCTCCACATGAATCCCATCTCTTTACAGTCATCCCATCTACAGTAATATGCAAGTTGATTTTAGGGGGAAATTCTATCTGAAAAACTGTAAAAACAGCAGGGGCTGCCACTGTATAAACTTAGGCACCATACTAGCTGGAACATAAAATGAGATCAATGTCCTGAAATTTTAAATGCAGTATAGAATGTAATGAAGATAATTCTAAGATGACTCATAATTTTGTCTCTATACAAAGAGTAGTAAATTTTTGTTGTATTATGCCATTAACAACACGGGATGCAACATGCCGTAAACATGATGTCATGTTGAGTCACATGACGTTAAATAAATATACGCGTAGAAACTTACGCTCTGCATTAATTTGCCTTTTTGTAATATCTAGTCATACTAGAATTGAAATAACATCTTTTTCAGCGTTGTTATTGTCCAATAAACAACTCTTTGTCGTTCTGATGCGCTCCAAATCATTGTTTATTAGATAGTGAACACCGCTAGAATGGATGTTATTTCATAAATATAGAAAGTGTTACAACTATTGCCAACAATTTACATATGAAGAATGTTGTCAATTATTATTGAAAAATTAAACAGCAAAAACTTAAGTTACGAAAGCTCACCTCTTTTGGAAAAGTTACAGCTTTGGGGCTAACTTTCTGCATTGATCAAAGGGGGATAACTAGTCCTGTCTTTGATTTTTGTTATAAAGGGAAATTACTCCTGCTATATAGATAAATTAGTTCTTCTGCAGTTATCTACAAACAAGAAGGATTTGTTGCATGGTGAAAAGAATTTCAAGATTTCTGAAATGATCATGATTTATTTGTGTAAAATGAGAAGGTAGCAAGAATTTGCAGTTTTTGTTTAAAGTAGATCAATATCTCTTTGATAAACAAGGTTGAACAAGTTCTATTAGAAACAAGTCGGTTAAATATATCCATGAAAGCGGAAAAAGAGTGACGGGGGTTTGTTATAAATAACTGCCCTAATTCATGCAACTTCATTCATTTACCAACAATAGGCTTTTCAAGCATGTCACAGCAAATTATACTGTTATAATGACTGAGGTCTCAGATGAGTAGACTTTTAAAATTTCCATTATAATTGCAATGCACTTACTGTTTGGGGAGCAAAATGGGAGAACATATATTTTATATTTGTTAAAAAGTTAAAAAGTGGTACAAATTTTATTTTGGAGGAAATAAAGTAATATATAAGATTAAACCAGATTAGTTTTAGAGCAGTAATTGTTAAGAAATGTGTAAGAGCTTGTCAGGTTGTCATTGTACCTTAGTAAAACCAAGAACCTTCAGGGGGTAAATTGTTCAGGCCCAAGAGGCTTCAAACCCACAACCCAAGTGTTGAGTGCCCAATGTAGTTCATCACTTTTATCCAGTTATTCCATGTGAAATTTTTGTGTGAAAAAGTTGAATCATTTCAGCTGAATGATACACATCTTTTATTCACGACTTGCATCACCTATTGGCATACAGCATCCTATCTCTTTTGGATTTTAATGCACAATATTCTTTAAACCCTACCTTGTAAAATTTCCAAAATGGCCTTGGCCACCATACAATTTAAAGGCAAACATTGTTGACTGTTGTGCAGGCTGATCATGATCTGCATTGGTCTCCAAGGCAACGAGCAAGGCAAGGATAAATTAAATCTTAACTCTGTGTCATTCAGTTTGTGTCATTCAGTTTGTGTCATTCAGTTTGCCATCTTTTGATTATACCATCTTCAAAGTAAATGAAACAAATAAATCTGCACATAGAGAGGATGGGCTGTCAGATGTTTATCAGTATAAAGTAATTCATTATGTCCCTGTCACTAAATGTGTAAATGTATATATTTCCTACTGTTTCCTTCCTGTATAATA
>JAUMHA010141609.1:0-17200 GCA_032359765.1 Saxidomus gigantea
GAATATCCGGATATTCGTTCGGAAGGCTGACCGAATATCCGAATACCAATTTGGGTATTCGTTGACATCCCTACTAAAAATACTTTTTCAATTTCTTTTTTGTTTTGTTTTTAATTTTTTTTGTGGGGGGGGAGGGGGGGGGGGGTCAAGGTCAATTCTGACATAAAAATATTTTTTCAAATGTTTTCTTTTCATTTTTCCTACAATTTCTACAGAATGATGCTGTTTTCACAAATTTCACACTGACTTTTACTTTATAGTACAACTTTTGCATCAAGTGGGGCATACGTGTTTTAAAAACAGCTCATGTTCAGTAAGTATTTTTTCTGTTTCCAGCTGGTGGATGATCACACACTATTTGACTACAGTGTTGGGCTTAATGACCTGATACAGTTGATGGTTAGAGCTCCAGCACCAGTGCAGGAGTCAGCAGGCAAAGAAAATGATTCTGAAACAGCTGGAAGTGGCTCTGACAAAGAGAACGAGGTTTGCAAAATTTATGCAAGGAAATCATACATGTTGGAGAGAAATGCTGCAAAACGCGTGTTCAGTAAGAGTGCAAAAAAGACTGGGTAGCAGGATAATTTCCTGTGTTACTGTTTAACTGTTTATTCACACCCAGTTACAAGGGATATTTGTGCACACATTTTGCCAAACACTGAAATCATTGAAAACATTGCCATACGAGTGCAGTTGTTTAAACAGGTCTGTGTCATTTGAGTAAAAGTTTTCAATAGGATATGATAATCATTCAAATTGAATAAAGTTGCACAAACCTGTTTGAATGCATTTTAATACAGTCTTTTGAAGAGTTGACAATGATTAACTGAAAATTTTTTCTGGTTGTAATTAACTCCATATTTGTCTTTAGGTGACGGTGTTCCACAAGTTACTGAATCTCTAGGGTTGTTTAGAATATAACTGGCTTCATTTTGCCCATTTTCACTCAAATTAATAATACCTAATCTTTATTATAAAGTTCTGCTTCAGCTAAAATTCTTACATAAAGTGTGTAGATTTTTGCAGTTTTCAAGGGTCAATCCCATTATCGTGGAGCCAAATGTCACTCTTGAGACTTGTAAAAATCTGATGCAGCTTTGGTAGTCACATGTGTGATTGTTTGTGGTATAATCATTTTCAGCCAGAGAAGACGAAAGAGAATAAAGAGAAGACAGAGAATAAAGAGAACTGTGACATAGATGTAGAAGACTGTACATACAAGGTAAACTTGGAATAATCTGATGTAAACAGACGTTTGATTGCTTATTTTAATAATGATATTTTTCATTTATAAAAGGATACTTAACTGAAATCATGTTTAATACACTAAATAAGCCAAAGTAAACACTGTCGACAACAAATGCTATCGACAAGAGTGTAACAAGGTGTCGGTAAAATGGTTTGATTCTTTCTTTGCTTGTCAAGAATCCTTTAATACCAGATGCATTTAAGAAGTGTAATTTACCGATATCACAGTTCATTTTGACAGGACAGTACCTTAAAACTGTTAATTTGTGGAAATGTTATTATGCCCCAAATCAAAGATTGGACAGGAGAATATCAGTCAGTATACCAAACCTTAACCGATAAATAATTCCTCAAACTTGAAAAGTAAATGACCCTTATTGATTATGAAGTCAAAGGTCAAGGTCCCAGTGACCTTAAACAGAAAAGGCTTGTCTGACCAATATCTACAGAATGCTTTGGCTTAGTGTCTTAATACTTTGTAGGTAGGTTGGTCATGACAGTAGATGACCCTTACTGATTTTGAAGTCAAATGAAAAGGTCATGGAGACCATTAACACAAAAAACTTGTACAATCAATAACTAGAGATCACTTTGACCTAGTGTCTTCAAGATTGGTAGGTTGGTTGGTCACAACTAGAAGTTGACCCCTATTGATTTTGAGGTCAGAAGGTCATGGTCAAGGTGACCTTTATTGCAAAACTACTAATTGGCTGCAGTCAGGGGGGCCATGCACGTTTTAAAGACATCTCTTGTTCAGTTTCTTGTGTGTGATCTCAATACTTTCAGGTTGGAGATGTTATAGATGCCAGAGATCTCAGCATGGGTGCGTGGTTCGAGGCAAAGATCATGAAGATCACTAAATCTACCTCAAAGGCGGGCAAAACGGACAAGTCTGCAGACATTGTTAAACCAGTCTTGTCTGAAAGTAATCTCAAAACCTCAGAAAAAAACACTGAAAGTAAAAAGAAAACATCAGATAGAAGTAGTGAGAGTTCTGTGAAGTCAAAAGACGAGAATGAAAATGTAAAAAGTGATAAAACAGAAGCTATGGACACGGATGAAGCTTCTACTAGTGATTGTAAAGCCTCGGGAATAACACCATATGATAAACTATTCGACTTTGTGAAGGATGATGGCTTTGTGTACCACACTATTTATGAAGGGTTAGTATATATAATTTTGTTCAATGTAAGTAATAGAGGATCAACTACAAGTGATCATGCTTACGTTGTGATTAAGCTTGTTAACTAAATGGATTTCCTATGACGGAATACTTCCAATTCGTTTTGTAAAACACTTTCATGTCTTAATCTGTTTTCAAGTGGAAGGAAAAAACTTACAAAATTTTAAAGGTATATGCCTAGATGTAACTGAATTGCTTATTCACATTTTATAAGTGGTACATTCAAAGTTTTAACTAAAAAAAAAACTATTTGCAGCTCTGAAATAATGTTTTTGTATGTACAAAGATGAAATTTTCATTTTAATTGTTCTGTAGGAATGTTGATGCGTGTAGTTTATTGGATGATAAAGCAAAATGAATAACAAGTGTAAAATGTAAATTACATGGTACAATGGTTATGCAGAAAATGGGGGTGAAATAATTTAATAAAGAGAATGTTAAAATTTTAGGTATGATGAAGATGATCACGTGCAGCTTGCATGTAAGGATGTCCGGCCGCGAGCACGTGCAAACATCAAGTTTGCTGATCTAAATGTGGGGAAGGCGGTTATGGCCAATTATAACATGGAGGAGCCAGAGGAGAGGGGTTTCTGGTATGATTGTGTAATAACGGACAAGCTTGATACACGAACAAACAAAAAACTTACAGCTACTGTGTATTTTGGGTAAGGACCATCTCGAGTTTTGTTAGATTAAGTAAAACAAATAAAGGAATCTTAAATGTTTAATTTGCCCATTAAATAGAATAGACAGGTAAATGCTCAGATTTTGTCTGTTAGGAATTCGTCAAAGAAATTTTTATACATTCAGTGATTTTTAACTCCATAGGAGATATAAAGAGGTATGCATTTGAGAGTATTAAAGAGAAAAAAGACAATGAAGTTGTCGGTAAAAAATATTGCTTCTTTTGTATGACTGTAGAGATATAAACTGTAGCATTTATATTTAATGGGGCAGTCAGTTTGTAGTTTATGTGTAATTGTTTCCACAGTCCTGACTTGACACCTTTAGAAAATTGCAACCTGTTGTTTCTGGATGAAATATTTGCTTTGGAGGAGCCTGGTACCCAGCTTACTGCAGAGGACTTGGCAGCCAATCCTAGCATGTCGCCTGTTAAAAGTGAGTATTGTTTTGCATATATACACCTCATTTCTCAGTTAAGAGGGAATGCAGTTAATACAGTGTTTGAAAAAGAATAAGAAAGAAATGTTAAGGGAATGAATATGTTTCTTCTTACTTTGTACCCATTGGTGTTTTCTGCAGTTTATGCACAGTAGAATTCAGTGACCTATCTTAAAATTTTCTATGGTGTCTAGAGGATTTTGCATGTGACACCAGCGTTTTTGTTGAAAATGCAGAGATGTGTGTACATGGATACTAAATACAGTCTGGAGTCTCTAATTTCTGATAGGTTGGTTCCAGTCAATCAAGACGCCAGATATTTTAGATTGGGTACACTGCATTGTGAGTAGTAGAAACATTGCTTTGTTATATTATTTTAGGAACAAACAAGCCAGACTGTGATCACTGCCTTGACAACCCTAGAAGGAAATGTAAACATTGCGCCTGCTGCGTATGTGGCGGGAAAAATGAACCAGAGAAACAGATTATATGTGACGAATGTAATAAAGCCTATCATTTACAGTGTATGGATCCTCCATTAGACAAAATACCAGAGGAAGACGAGTGGTAAGTACAGTCTTGTCTTGGTGTAACCTTTACTTTTGGTACATATTGCAACTGTTGTTGAGCAGCTAATGTAGGGTAACCACAAAATGGACTGCTCTAGGCAGTTGACTGGTCAATATAGGTGAATTTCATTAGCCGCATACTTTAAAGTATTGAAAGAGTTGCAACTTGACAATTACCTAAAGGCTATATTTTAGTTCTGCATTATTGACTAGGATGATAAGAACTGAGAAATGTGATATTATTCCTTTACTTGACTGTTGCAGGTATTGTCCAAAATGTAAGCTTGATGACTCGGAGATTGTAAAGGCTGGAGAGAAACTGAAGGAGAGCAAGAAGAAATCTAAGATGGCTTCACAACAGGGTAACAGCAGTAGAGACTGGGGAAGGGTAAGACTGTCACTTCCCTTGCTGAAGATATAAATAGTTGCTGTTGTTTAACGTCCTTTCAAATCTTGGGTCATTTTAACACGAGAACAGTTTACCTAACAATTACTAGTACTAGACTCCAATCCTCCGTAAGAAACTGCCAACTTTCTCGGTAAAGAAAGGGGTATGGTCGGTAGTAATCTATGAGCAGTGTACAGTAGTCACAAGTCGGCGACTAACCAGTCTACCACCGAGGCAGTCTAGATACAAATAGAGAAAAATATATAAAACTTTACCTTTAGACTTAAGAGTAGAATTTTCTGTTATTATTACTTTCATTGATCTGATGTAAAAATCAGATACTTGTGATCAAATTTGAAAAAACAACCTTTGTACTGTGATAAAGGCTTGTTAGGCACAACCGGAAGCTGGCGAGGAAATTTCTGTGCTGTTGTTTTGAAAATAATGGCCATGGATTTAGATCCTGGTTAGGGTACACATTGTACTCTTTGTGCAACACATGTAATTAACTTTAAATCATTGATTTTATTCTGTTATTGTACTGATTTCAGGGTATGGCTTGTGTGGGTCGACAGAAGATTTGTTCAGTGGTGCCAATGAATCATTTTGGTCCTATACCAGGTGTAGAGGTTGGAACCATGTGGAAGTTCAGGGTGCAGGTACATGATGGTTACTCTAGCATTACTATTGTACAATTTGAGTTCTCACAATAACTATAATAATAAAACTAAGTGTACTGTCCATTGTCTACCGGGTACACGGAATCATCATGTGATCATGCCGGACATGGTTTAGAATTTGGCAATTTTGGTGTTTCTTGGCTGATAAATATTTGGACACTTGAACTTCCTTGTTTGAAATGGTAAATGCTATGAACGGATAAACATCTTTACTGGAATCAACATACTGATCAGAATGCAATGTATACCAGAAATTTAAATGGGATTTGGCAGATTTGAATCTTTAATTTTGTTGTATTCTGTTAGTTTTGTACTTTGTATGACCCTGCTCTTGTAGAAACACAGATGAAGTTGATGACTATTAGCTTTTTGCAGAAACCTTTATTTTTTATTACTACCTTTATTTTTTATTACTAGCCGATAGCGTAATAAAGTCTTAACTTAACAAGTACATTTCTTACTGAAATAGAGTGCAAGGAAAATAAGAGAACAAGTTAATGGCAGTGTTAATTATTTGAAATAAGAATATTTGATTGTTGACAGGCGAGTGAGGCAGGTGTTCATAGACCACATGTTGCAGGTATTGCAGGAAGGGAGAAGGAGGGTGCTTACTCCATTGTACTATCTGGTGGATATGAGGATGACACTGTAAGTTGATCACAATATGTAGATTAACATATCTAATTAATTGCATGTACAGTAAACTCCGTTTATAACAAACTCCATGGGACCATTTAAATATGTTCTCTATATCCGGAATTTGTTATATCAGTATATCATTTTCATATAAAATAAAGAAAAAAAATCGGGTCGAAAATTTGTTCCTTATATCCGGATTTTCATTCAAAGTACTCCTGGGTCTTGAAAGAATATGTAATGTTTACCTTTGTCCGTATTAACCAGCATGTAAACCTTTATTTCACTAGGACAATGGTGAATCCTTCTTGTATACTGGTAGTGGTGGACGTGATTTATCAGGGAACAAGCGGACGGCAGAACAGTCATGTGATCAAACTCTGACAAGAATGAACAGGTAAGACTTTTGTAACATGTAATAATACAGTTTACAAAGATGCTTTGAAACCTTGATTATATTTGTATTTGTCGACCATTTCTGTGGAAACTGACCACTTTCACGTTGCATTTAACTTTTCACGTTGCATTTAACGTCCCAACAAGGCACGGAGGTGTCAAATGTCGTAGGATTATCGTCCATCCTTATGTCTGTATATGTATATTGTTGTGTATTTATCAACTTGCGTTACTTTCAAGTACAAACTGCCTTAAAACAAGTTTGACTATACTGGTGTGACATTTTTGTTTTTAAATGTTTGCCAAACAAACCCAGCAGGGGTAAGGAACCCTCAAATTAAAACTAGAAATTGAAAGATCGAGTCCTTTCTGGTTTGCACTGTAGTTGTCCCCCACCCCAGGAAGTGTAATATGAATGACTCAAGAAAGCCGGAAGAAGTTTAAATTCCCTGCTAGAGTAATCATTTAAAAGTTTAGACATGCAGGAAATTTGTATTCTCTTTGTGAATGTTATTATACCCCCGAAACGAAGTTTAGGGGGGTATATCGGAGTCACCCGGTGGTTGGTTCGTCGGGCAGATGGGCAGTCTGTTGCATTTTCCTTGTCCGGAGCATAACTTGAAAACTACTAGTTGGAATTCAATACAATTTCATTCAATGGTCAAGCACATTGAGAGGAAGTGCAGTGCACAAAAACTATAACTCCATCTTGACTAATCACAGAGTTATTGCCCTTTGTTACTTTCCCTTGTCCAGAGCATAACTTGAAGACTACCAGTTGGAATTCAATACAACTTCATACAATGGTCAAGCAGAATGAGAGGAAGTGCAGTGCACAAGAACCATAACTCCAACTTGACTAATTACAAAGTTATTGCCAGTGTTTACTTTTCCTTGTCCAAAGACATAACTTGAAATCTATTGGTTGGAATTCAATACAACTTCATATAATGGTCCAGCACAATGAGAGGAAGTGCAGTGTACAAGAACCATAACTATCTTGACAAATTACAGAGTTATTGCCAAGAATAATATCTCTATTTTAGTTTTTTGCAAGTTATTCTGTTACTACGAACTTCCTGTTTATAAAGCAGTCTTTGAAGGGCATTAATCACATTTAGTGATAGGTCTGGCTTAGGTAACGACTCAATTTCGTCATTTCAGAGAAGTTAAATATAGTATTCTATCTGAAAGCCTTGAATTAAGAAACTTGACGTTCAACTGGGCAGATCTTACCTTTCAGAGCGCTAGCCATAAACTGCAATGCTCCAATTGATGCCAAGAGTGGAGCAACATCAAAAGACTGGAAGAAAGGCAAACCAGTGAGGGTAGTTAGAAACTGTAAGCTAGCTAAACATTCTGAGTATGCACCAGAAGAGGGTAATAGATATGACGGCATCTACAAGGTTTGTTCTGTCTGCAGTACATTTTGTATAGTGCTTACAGGTCTTTTAACGTTTGTCAAACATTTAAATGTTTTCAGATTTATCTTAACTTTGACGATCTCAAAATCAGTTGCCAGTAATATGTTTTCAGTAGAGTATGGTAGCTATTTAATCATAGCTTGTTTGACCGACCTTATTGGTGTGTACCATTTCTGAGGAAACTAATGCAATGGAACCAGTGTTAAAATACTTTGTCATGTGCATTTTAATAAGTCAAACCAGTGTTAGGCAGCTAGGCAGGGGACTCAACGGAAGTTGCTACTTTAAGCAAGTAGCCTACTTAATGTATTTTAAAAGTAGTGTTTGTTCATTATAGATTGTAAAGTACTGGCCCCAGAAAGGACAGTCTGGTTTCCTGGTTTGGCGCTACCTGCTACAGAGAGATGATCCAACAGCTGCGCCCTGGACATCAGAAGGCAAGAAGAGGACCAAACAGCTAGGCTTAGCTATGCAGGTAAGGAGAGAAGATACAGAATATATTTAAAAAGGTCAATGATTCAGATTATTCTGATAATCATTGAGTATGAAGAGATTCAAGCTTTTCTTACAGAATTTGTCGTTCTGAGCAGTTTACTAAACAAAGTAGCTGAAAATCCACTACAAAAAACAACAGCCAAAAAAGTTGTGAACAAAAATTTAAGATTTAATACTTTGCAGCTTTTTATAGGTTCTCAGAAATCCTTGTGTTGAATATCTAGGCTTTAGTAGATCAATAAATCACACCTTTGTTCTGAATGTTTTTAGTACCCAGATGGTTATTTGGAGGCTCAAGCACAAAAAGAGAAGGAGAAAGAGGAGTCAGATACACCCAACAAGGGTAAAAGCAAAGGAAAACGTAAACGGAATGACTGTGATGAAGAAGAGAAAAAGAGTAAGTGGATATCAGCTTAAATCATAAACATGTGGTGGATGATGAAATTAAGTGTATCGGTTAAAGCCTGATACTTTTATGCTAGAATCTTGCATTTATAGATTGTTATGATATCAGGTAGAACACTCCGTGTCTGGTGCTTTGATTAGTTTTCCACGGTTTTCTGATTTTGAGGATGTCTGAAAATATAATTGGTACCGCTCAGGTAGAAATAGAGCCTAGTGTGTAATTGAATTCATTTGTGTTCATCATCTGTCGAGTAGAAAATTTCTCTGAATCTGATGTAATTTAATAAAATAAAATGTGTTGTGTAGAAGCGAGTTCATCTAAGAAGGCGAAGAAGGTGACAGCTTACAAGATTGATGATGCTCAATCTAAACTGATTAAACAAGACAAGGAAAACAAGAAACTCTGGGATGAAGCACTTGACGTTACAAAAGAAGGAGGACAAGTAAGTTGGATACTGTATCATACCAAGAAATAATTTTAACAACTCTGTGGTTATATTTATCTAAACAAAGGCTACAGATGAACTTTATATATTAGTGAATTTATTGTATTAGTCAACTGCAGTTTGTAGACATAATACCAGTGACTTTTAAGGCAGGTATTAAGTTAAACACAGGTGACCGTTCACACTGGTTGACTGTACATAAATATATATAGCAAAACAGTTGGTATTGTGTTTGGAGCATTGCAGTCAATACGTAACCTTGTTTGTAAAAACAGTTGTTCTGTTGAAGAAAAAAAGTGGTGTATTTTATGACTACAGAACAGAAAGTTATTTCTTCATTACAATGGTTTTCAGTATAAATACAAAACACTTTGTTGGTAGGAGAGTTTAATTCAGGTTGGGGTTTTGGTTGATTACAGAGTTGAGTTGGGATTTGGGTATATTTGGGTGGACTTATTCATTCAAAAGACAGAAGCTCTTCAAACTTTGGTCAGCTTGAATGTTAACGATGTATAAAGAGCCATTTTCTAAATTACATTGAATTGTAACTGTCACTGTGCTTGTTTTCAGAAATTCCTTCAGAAGGTGGAAGAGGTGTTCACATGTATCTGTTGTCAGGACCTGACTTACAAGCCTGTTACAACTTCCTGTCAGCACAATATCTGCAAGGTAACATCCTAAACATTGATTGTTTTTGTAGGAAAAGATTCTAAAAGAGAACAAACAGAAGTTTTACCACTTTGGTGTAATCTTTGATACTGACAGTTATGTCATGTAATTGACATTCAGCGAAAGTCAGGAATTCAATTCAGCCTTCATTATGTCATTGAAATGTGTGTATAAAAGAAAAAATTTCAATTTGCTCCTGCTTTTGCTCTAGGTCTATTGCTTTGATACTACAGACTAAGGAAATAACTTTTGATACAAATATAAGTTAGTTTTTGTTGTCTAACTCTTAAGACCAGGTTGTTTCAGAAGCTATTGCCATGCTCCTGTTTCTTAAAGTGCTGTCTGTGACTTGTTACTGTTTATTTTTGACTCTGTAACAGAATACATCTCAAAGAAGTTTTGAAAGTGTTGTGTCTTGTATATTTCAGTCGTGTTTACAACGGTCCTTCAAAGCTGACGTGACGACATGCCCAGCCTGTAGGACTGACCTGGGTAAGGACTATAAGATGCCGGTCAACAGTGTGCTGTCTGAAATTTTACTAAAATTTTTCCCTGGTTACGATGCTGGACGATGAAGACAGTGCTGTTGCTTGTTTCATAACCATTCTGACAAATGTTTTCCAAGTGTACACTTCTGCTCCTGTGTTTTACATGAAGGGACCAACATATAGTATATTCTTAATTTTTGAACTGGTATAACAGTAAACTGAGATACTTTGTTGTAGTAGTAAGCCAACGTTTGATGCAAGAAGTGCTGGCAATCCTAGCCTGGAATGTTGTCCTAGACACTGATTTTATTTGGTGATTGCATGGAATTGAAAGTGTTGAAGAAGAAAGAAAAATGAAAATTACCTCCCTAGTACTACATTGTGTTGTATTGTGAAAGAGCACACATGAGCAAGCATTGATGACATTCTTCATTTGAGAAATTCATTTACTGAATAAATTGTTTTGTGATCATTTAGCCAAATTTCCTGTGGTATTGATGAATTTAGATCTAGCAATGCTAAAAAGAAAAGTTCAAATTATTTTTAAAGCCTTTCAAAATAATAGTTCATGTTTTGAACTTGTTGCTGGTTTTGAAAACAATTACTTATAAAATTGAATCTCCTTTTGGTGAATTAATTACTAAAAAAATTATGAGTGTGATTAATTTGGCATTGTCAAAAATTAGAATAAGGAAGTAATTTGATTGGATTAAATTTTATTAGATATTTGTACAGTTTAAATGTTCAAATTGCACAATATATATGTTACATTATATTAAAACAAAATCTCTATTTTTGCTCATTTTTATTAACTTTGCTTTCTAGAAATTTTTAAAACTTGTCATGTGGAGACTTTGTCTTGAACAAAGTTCATAAAGAAGAGAAGGTTTTTAAATCTTGTTATGAACAAAGTCTGTCATATTTAGACCAGATTAAGACTGTGTTTCTTATATATACATTGTACTACTATTGGTAAAATACTGTTCTCTGACATGTATAAATTTTTATAAGTCAATCTCACAGGGTTATTGGGAAGACTGGGACATAACTGCCTCACCCTCAATAATACACATAGAACATATATACATAGAGGATAATTGTTGGTTTTGGTGTAATATCACGTTATAATTTCATGGAGTGGGCACCAAAAGTGATATTTTGACACAGCCACTTGTGAAAATAACTACTTATGGTGTTCATGAGTGAAATTATCATGATATAACAACGATACCAACAATTTTTCTGTTTATTTTATGTCTCAAACTAAGTTTTATGTCCATAAAATGTCGAAAATTGCGAGGAAGCATTACTGATATAGTTTCCGGCATTCAGTACGCTCGGTATACTTTTTGACGTTCATCCGGTTAACATATTTTGATAATTTTCACCGAGTGGCCAGGGCGTTTATCAGGATATAAATTATAATCCACCGTTATATTTCAATAAACCACTGGAAAACATAAAATAAATGTACGTAATTGTGGCCTCTCGACATAACTGCACTATGGCATACACAATAACCCATGTGCTCTATCATATAAACTTGTGTTCATTAAATGATATTGCAGAGAAGTGTTCATTTCAAAATCTTACATATATTTAAATGAATTTTTACTTGAACATTTTTAAGTGATGAATTCCTATACATGTTCCCAGCTATTATGTATTATAAATCCCCTACTAGTCATACGACAGGTTAGGGACTATAGGTTTTCGCTGTTCATTCTGTCCGCTATTTCTTGTCTGGTTTGTATTTTCCATATGCAACAACCGATTTAGTGTAACTCCACACAATTGTTACCCATACCCCAAGGGTGTGTCTTGCTCAACAATCGGCCACTGACACCTAAGGTCAAGGTCAAACTTTAGTCTCTAACACTATTACATGCAATTGATTAAGATATAACTGGACACCATTACTACTCTTGAGATTGGGGTTTGTCATGCACGACACCCAGTCAGCTGCTCTGTAGGTGAAGGTTATGCTTAAAGGGTTTGAACTCTGCAAGTTGGAGTTATACTGCAATACTACCTGTCCCCTGTGTATCATTTTATTGCATGGTTCAATTTTAATAGAACTTCTGAGGATTGTTATCCATGTGATGGTGTGGCATGCACAACACCTAGCTGCATCTTAGGTCAAGGTTAAACTTGAGGCTCCAACCGTAGCAATATTTCCTCTTTGTAGCTTGTACATGCATGTACTGTAGCCTCACAATTATGTCGCAAACAATACCCCGCCACACACTCCTATATCAAGGTGACACTTTGGTCATTTTTATTTGATTTGAAGCAAGTTTTATAAAGGTATTGATTATAAGAGCAATTATATTAGCTTGTATTTGTGGATGAGACCTGACACTTTGGTCTTATACCTTGGTGGTTTTATATAGCTGTATCTATATTGCCACCTGTGCACATAAACAAAATTAAATTTTTTTGTTGTATCGCCTTTACCATACCATAAATGTGTGCACCTTTATAGATGGCTAGAAACTGGTAGGGGACTTTCAACTTGTTATATGTGAGATGCATGCATTTTTATGCTGCTACCTTTAAAGGTGCAAGGAAAAGTGAAGTGTTCTTTTTGGTCTATGTGTTCTGTTGCACATCATTCTATTAAACAATATTGTGCCATTATATTGAAGGAGTAAATCTCCTTCAGATTCTCGGATATAATTCAATGAAGGTTGTTGAATAATAGGTATTCTCTGTAATCACAAGTTTTCTCCTGAGTTTTTTTATTTCATATCAAATTGTTAAATAGATATAACAAACTCCGGATATAAGGAACACAATTAAATGGTTCAAAGGAGTTTGTTATAAACGGAGTTTACTGTACCTGTTACAGATATAAAGAATTCTAACATGTCACATGATTATGTCTATATACATGTAGTTATAAGGAGTAGAACAGTTATTAGAATCGAAAAATAACATTCTTTCCAGCTTTGTTGTCGTTTAATTTAACATTTTAACATTACTCATTGTCATCCTGATGCCCAGATTTAAACCACTCCAGCCTGTGTGGTTTATTACTAAGCATCAGACTCCAAAGCATTGTTTATTAGATGATGAACACTGCTGGAACGGACATTATTTCATAACTGCATTATTTACTACTGTACAGTGTTAGAATTCTGTATCAGGTGTACGGTGTTTAGGTTGAATTTTCCAAACATAGCATACATAAAGGAAACAGATGTTATAAATTTTGTATTAAGGAAATCCTTGTTGTATGACAATGAAGCTATGATGTTACCTCAGAGAATATTACCTCTTGAGTGCAGTGCTGTGTAAAAGGAATATATACATATAATCTAAATGTTGCATGTATTCTCTATGGGAGTGGGGACCAATATTGTTCAAAATATTCGGGAGATGAGTTATTAACCATTTAAACAGTTGCTGATGTTTGAAGCACATGGTTACATTCCTGTGCACGTTTTTTTCAGCATGTGAATTATGTGCACGTATTTAGGTATTGCTGTAATTGTTCAAATGTTTAGTAAATAATACTTGTCTACAATGCATTTATCAGATTCTAACCATCAAATGATCATGTGAATATTAGACGTGTAGTTTTAAAACAGAAATCATGAAGCAAGTATTTTGTTTCTAATGAAATATTGAATGGTTTGTGTATGTTAATATTGTTGTCTATATACACACATTCATACATTAACTTACTCAATAAAGTCGGTTTATGATTACACCCTTGTGTTTTAATTAGTCCTTCAATTTAATCTCAGTCCTTTGAATAAATTTGCATCTGTTTCATTAAAATAAACTTTTGAAATAGAATGAACATCACTCACATGTACTTACCTCATGAAAACTGTTCAATTGAATTAATATGCCAGTAAAAATTGTTTAGGCCATGGCACTTGCCTGCAAAATTAGATGTGTCTTCTTGAATGCATAATTGGCTAGAATTCATTCATTTGAAATAACCTGTAACAGCATCTTTGAAACCACTAGGCCAATGCTGATGAAACTTTGTGTGAAGACACTTGATTTTACATTGGCTTGTATAGGAAAAAATTTGAATTGGGGGGGAGAATAAATTTGTCCCTGTCCTTGGGGTCACTTTATTTACAAATGCTTGTAGGAAAGTTAGGAAAACTTCAAAATCTCTGAAACAACAAAGCCTAGAGCTTAGGTTTGTAGCATTTCCTAGTGTACCTCTATCAAGACTCATAATTGTGACCCCCAGGTCAAAATTGACCCTCCCCATGGGTCACTTGATTTTACATAGGTTTATGTAGACAGAACTTCAAAACTGCTTGTCTAGAACTGATATTAGATATTTGGAAAGAAGCATTATGTATTGGTTCTCTACGAATATTGTTCAGATCCAGTCATGATGACCCTATATAAATCACCTGGGTACCATTTGCTATTAAACAAATTCAATAGTGTGACAGCAGTGTCACAGAGAATAAAGTAAAGACTACAGTGCACTGTAGTTCCTAAATACTAGGTTAAAAGGGTGAGACCTGTTTTAAGTTGTAACAGTTCAGGGAGAGGACCACTAGACAATGTTGCATACCAAATACCTTAAGCTCTAGACTTTGCAAGTATGGAAAAGATTTTCAAAATACTTCCCTATATAAATAAGCCTATGCAAAGTAATTGACACTGGGGCATGCGAAATTTCAGTAAATGGGATCAAAATCTCAGTCCGTTTTGGACCCCTTGCTTCTAAATTTTCAACGTTTTAATATGGGTGAAAAATTAATTTTGACTACGTGCAAAAAGTGGTTCAAATAAGCTCTCCCCCTTGAATTTGGCAATGCCCCTTGGGTGCAAATTAGAAAACAGTAATACTAGCTATTTCTATTAGAGACAGGAGTTGATAGATCTGTATTCTCCATGACCAATGATAAATAATTAAAACAGCTGAATAGAGTTGAATTTTATTTTACCAAGCTAACAATATTCAAACAACAAACTTCCATCATTCTCTGAACTTACCCTAAAATAAGTAAAAATACATCAACAATTGTATAAGATAATAATGAATCGGTACATGTATCTGCCTGCAACTAGCTAGAATAAGAGAAAATTGCTTGTATATAATCAACTGCTTTACAATATTTATAGTAATTTTGATTTCTAAAACTTGAACAAATGTGATGACGACTGCCCTGATTATCTATAAACAAATATCCAAGGCTTTAAATGAAAAATGCAGTCTTTCTATGTCTAATGAAAAAAACAACAAAAAATGAGCTGTCCCTACTAAGTGATAAATGCCCCCAAAGTGGTGTCTCACAGTCTGGGACCTTGACCTTCAAGGTGTGGACCCAGTACTTGCACACAACACTTTATCTCCATGCGTGAAAATATATTATCAGATACAATCTGGACATGAACATGTGCATATATACAGGGTTCTAAAACCTCTGACCTCTAAGTTTGACCTTGACCTTCAAGGTAAAGACACAGGACTTGCCCATGACATGTCTTCATATGCCCAACAATTGTGCCATGTAATTTTAAAATCCTTCCATACATGTATACAGGATTCAATGACCTTTAAACTTAAGCTTGATCTTTGAGGAAGGGTTGTGGATCTTTCACACAACACATCATCTTGATGTGCTGAACATTTGTGCCACATTATTTTTAAACCCATCAATGCATGACAGTTACAGTCCTGACACAAATATAAGCATAATTATGTACAGGATTCCATTACCTATAAACTCTTAAGCGTGACCTGACCATTAAGGTAGGGACTTAGGATTTATACTAGACACATCGTCTTGATATGCTGAACATTTTTGCTAAGTTATTTTAAGATGATAGAGTTACAGTACAGTCCAAATATAAATGTGTGCATTTATACAGGTTTCCATTACTTTCAAACTCTTAGAATGACCTTGACTTTACAGGAAGGAAAGTGGGTCTTGCATGCCACACATCTTCTTGAGTTTAAGTGCATAAAATGTGGGCCATATGATTTGAAAATTTCTTCACGCATCACAAAATTACAGCCTGGACATCAAAAAATGTGATGGACACAGAGGGATGGTGCGATTTTAATATGCCCATCTTTGAGGGCATAAAATGAATCGTTGTCGAATCTGTCTTTTGAGCAAAAAAGTTTGGATTTACCATAATTATGTTATAGCTAAAAAGGTTTTGGGGATCCTTTATCAACCTACATGAAGCTAGAGCTAAATACACTTATTATAACTGTTACAAAAACAGCAGTACTAATATACATCTTGTTCTTCTATTTACTGAATACATTAGATTGTCTTATATAAAACAGAGACAGTAATTTCAGCCTTTGTTACCTGAGGAGACTGTATTCAGATTGCAATGAAGACCATTTCCATACTGAAGTGTTTTCATAAAGTCAATAACAGTTTCCAGTAAATTATTGCAGTGTTCGTAAGTCTTGTATACCATAAATGGTCTAGCTGAACCGAACAATGGATAGGCTAGTTTTATTCATACCCAAGTTTTAAAAAAAGGATCAATAACAATATTGTTCATAGATGAAAAAAGAAACTGGACTAAGCAATCTTGATAAAATTCACTGCCTTGATACTTAGACTAACGGACATTAGACAGAAAGATGTGCATCTTGAACAATGGAGTAAGCTATAAAGTTGCAAGTCCTATTGTTTTATAGTGGTACAATCATGTTCTGTACCAGTATATTGCACTAATAATGGTCTATAAAGATAAAAATCCTGGTCTTCACTGGTCCCAATCCTGGTTTACACTAGCATCAACCATAATCTTTAAAACTATAAGGCCGAAATACCATCATAAGCAGTTATCATATCCTACCAGCTTGATAAAAACAAGCAGAATGAAATTTTTTAATCCATTGTTAAGTGTCAATCCTGACTTAATTCAACTTTATGTGTTTACTATTGACATTGCTGCAAAAATTGGTCAATCATACATCTAATTTTTCTGAAAATTGTTAAAATAGGTTTTAGATTTTTTTTCATGAACAGACATGCTATGTTCACACAATATAGCTGTCATCTTTTTTCACAATTAGAATCTTAATCTACTGGCATAC
>JAUMHA010141720.1:0-17197 GCA_032359765.1 Saxidomus gigantea
TGTCCGAAAGATGGTTTTACTTATTTTAACAAGTTAAAAGGTGTGCATGAATATTTGACCTATTTTCCTTCTCTGGAATTTTGAAATATAAAACCCCTTAAAAGCCAAATAATGTATCGTGTTATAAAAGGAAAAAATTCTTACAAAGACAAGGAACAATTTAGCCACTTTAATAAAAGAAACAATAGTTTTATGGATAGATGAAAATAGTGGCAGTATTTACTTACAATTGTTATAAATTGTACTCTAATGATGCAATTATTGTTGAAATATTTAATCTGATTAATTACATTTTGGTTTCAAGAATTTACTTATTGGAAGAAAGTATATAAAACATCAAACAGGCTACTTGTTAACTTATATATTGTATTCCTTACATTAAATACAAGAGGGAACTTTCAAACTGCAATTTTGCGTCCTTTCGTTTGATGCAATAGGCGACTGACATTGTGCTGCTTAAATGTCTAATTTCAAAAGACTATCATAGATAAGAAATATATTATATTCCTAAAAGTCACGCCCTATGTCCGAATAGCCTGATATGCTAACCATTTGATAAGATGCCTACATGTTACCTTTTACATAAAAGTATATCCATAAAGTTACACTGACTTTACAACTAAACACTCTCAGAAATTATCTCTACTTGTCGTTTGAATAAGTGTAGAATGTATCGACAATTATTGGCGTAGTTAAAACATATTTCAAAATAATATGTGCAGTTTATGGTCTAAAGCTTAACAAAATTGAACAGAAATCTTCAAAATGTACAAATTAATCACTTTTATTGTTAATATTGTGTTATAAAGTTATCAAATACAATACCAAAAACAGAAATTATTAATTTGATACGCTCGACACTATATAAAAATTTATTTTTCAAATCCGGATCACATCATTTTCCTATATGTTCATGTTCATCACTTATGAATTCATTCTTTATTTGCAAATTTGCAAATATTTTGTCTATGGCAATACAATTAATATATATGAAATATGGCCAACAGAAAAGAAACTAACTTCCATTCATATTTCCGACAACAGCATTACGATGCACACATCTATAATATGTGATGACAAGATATTAGAACTTAACGCAGTGTCATTTTTGGGGGAATTTGTGCAAAATTTAAACTAAAATAAAATTTGATGACAACGAATTGCTATAGTAGCAAAATGTAATTCTGTTAATAGGAGTGAATTTGAAAAAAAAATTACAGCATTTTTTCTGTTTGTTGAAACTAATACAGGAAAGCAATTTTCTTCTCTATGTTTGGGTGTACATTATACAAATAATTGGTCATCTTTTTCATATAAGATCAACATGCAGCCTACCGAATAACCGAATTGGTCCCTTTTGTATTTAAGCCCTCGTGAAGAAAAACCTTTTTTCGTATAACATAACTATTGATACAAAGAGAATCAAGTATTTTCTAAGCTGTTTTTAAGAGAAATAGATTTATGTCTTACAATTAAACATATAGAGGATACCTAGGCGAAAGTTGGCCTTACAGCAGCTTTAACATTCCCAATGTAACAGTCATGAAGTCAATAAAAAAGAGCATTTAGTGAATAGCTTTTATAACAATTTTGAGTGGCCCTGTAATCACTGTGTGGTAGTATTTCTTATCAATGCTGGATGTTACTGGGTAAAACGGATCTTTGTCCTAGTTTGCACAATAAGGAGCTTTAAATGTTGCTGAAATCTATTAACTAGTTGCTGTTTTACCACAATCTTCTTATCATATTTTTTATTTTCTGCCAATAACAACAAGGTGCAATTCGTCGATAAAATATCATCACTATAAGCAAATAATCGCTCAGCATAAACGTGCAAATATCATGTGACTTTTGCTTCTAATTTCGCAATGAACAGCAGAGCATGTTGGAACTTTTCGTACGTGCCCTTAACACATCTCTATTTGCGTCGGAAACATTGCTAAAACACTTCCAGGAACCTTGATTGCTTGATAAGCTCTACACATACTGGTGTGTGGAAAGTGATCCCACGATTTTCACTGACAATTGATAATAATACAGGAAGCAACTATATTCAAATGTAATTTTACACAGATCTTTCAATGTCTCCAATATGAGTACGTTGTGTTAATATTTTCCGAACTATATGTTTTCTCCTCTTTTTATTGAACATGAGATTTACATTAACGTATATGTGCTGTATATGTTGCTTCATTTTGGTGAGAACCTTTCTATAATCAACGTGTCTAGTTTTGTCTTATAAATTTTAGTATCTTTAAACAAAATAATATCTACGTATATAAAGAATATGAACGCATACTTTTGTGCCAAATGATACCATTTAAACTTTAGTCTGTCATTAAAAATCACTGATAACGACAAATGAACTTAAGCAATTTTAAAACATTACAGATTCTTAAAATATATTTATAACTATTACCCGTTCATTTGTTGATAAAGGGTTGAATGGATTAGGCTATATGTAATAAATTTAATTTCAAAACTTAATTCGACATAAAGAGCCCAAATCTACTATAATCAATCTTTCTTTATCTCAGGTTCAAATGTTTCTAGGTTGAAGTAATTTAATCTATCAATGTCTGGTTATATCAAAATATTGAACGTCTTAGTAAGCGTACACCGGCTATGTTATTATAGAGGTTGTTGTCATAATACCTGAAGGTCGTTGTCAAAGCTCCTCATTCAAATGCACATTTGCTTTATCAAATAAAAAGGAAACGAGCACAAAAATGGTCCTAAATAATAACCTATCATGAATTTTTTACACACGTAACATTTGTAATATATTGTAACATGAATATAATATCAAAACAAAAAACATGCTCCTATATCAATAATTCCTTCTTTAAAACAAGTTTATAATGCAAATTTGTTTTATGTTACTGTAACATTGTAAGGATAAGACAATATACTAGTAGCTTAAAAGAAAATCTTCTTTTGAAAACATAGCCCAAGATGTTAGGGTTGTCTATGAAATGCATATAGATGTAATTCGAAATCATTGAAATAAGAATTCTCCTCTTACAAGAGTTATAAGCAAAGCATGATTACACCTAATACAAATGCAAGTACCTAGTTATCAGCCATCGGCGTGATGGCAATTTATTTTCTGTTGTAACTGTCAAACCTCTTTTATGTATGCAAATTTGAGTTCATTAACGTCGTCTACCTTAAAGTGTTCTAAAAGCTATGTTATCATTTATCATTATCGCAATATGATATATCGCAGCATTTAGAAGAGAAGGTTTACTGACCGCAGACTGAGCAAAGTAGCTGAATGCTTTTTTCATATCTCCCGTCACGTAATAAAAGTGGCCAAGCAAATACAAATGAAAGTAATGATAAATGTGGATATGGCTACATCTATTCGAAACTACTGACTCAAGCATCTTTCGTGTCGATTTCATTTCATTCGTATGGCCTAGGTAATGTTCTGAAAGGCCTAAAAGATAACAACCTAGTACTAAAGGATTAGTTAAGATTGACATACAACTGTTTTCGATAAGATATGTTTGCAATTTCAGTGGAAACGGTAAGAAATTCATTTCAACTCTTCCTGTCTCAAAATCAAAAACAAGATTTTGTCTTTGTGTGCGAAGGTCAGGTAGGTTAATAGATTTGGTATCAGAATAATATACTCCGTTCTTGCCTAACCACAATCTAAACCATGCATAGCCAGAACCCATGTAAACTTTGTATTGTAGATTTAAAAGTTTTGATTTCAATTCCTTCAGTACTTCTGAATATTTCCCATGTACAAAGTATACCATAGCAATATTTAGCGAACACATTAGGTAATCAATATCATATCCACTTTTCATCAGATCAACTACGTCCCTTATGATGAATGATGTGTTATTTTCAAGAAAGCTAGACCACCTTAATTTAGCCTTAGTAATTTCTTTGCACGGTAAAAGAATATCGGTCTCGGGGAATTTTTCAGTCAGTTGTTGGTAAAACTCGTCAAGTTTTGCTTCGTCTAAACATCCATCTCCCCAGCGCAATAAAATGCTGTACCTTTTGCGGTAAGCTTGTACCTTTGGAGAAGCTAGTGGTGTCCGAACATTAATGTTAAATTTCGCTATGGATGATATGATATTGTAGATGTCTGTTGTAAGATTTTTTACACTTCTTACAGCTTTACTCCTTTCCGACTTAGATAAGACAACATTCTGCCATAAATTGTTGTTCGGCGTTATGTAATGTGGATTACATCTATCCAAAATGCATCTTAGTAACTTCCTTAATCCCTGTTGAACGTGCTGTAACAGATGCCTCTTTGTCCAATCAGTTTTGCTTTCTTCACACATCCAAAACATGATATTTTTTATTTGATACGTAGATATTTTTACAAACACATCACACTTTTTTTTAAAAAAACTTTTCATTAGTCTCTTCAAACACACATAACATTTAAACTGAGTATCATTCATATTCCAAATTAACTCCCGTTCGATCTCAACGAAAGATAATCTCCATTCAAGGTCGAATTCCTCAGACGACTTATTTCCAGTTGGAACAACGTAGCATGAGACTTCTCTCTCCAATCTGTCTACAACTTCTCTACTGGGCCAGTTATTATGTCTTTGACGTTTTTTCCATTCCTTCGCTTCTTGTGGCCATGTACTGAATTCAAAGCATCGCACATAATCTACAAAACCGTTCCGTTTTGCAGGACCATTCTGTCTATACAGTGGTTCACTTAGACTTTCAGGTGGGATAAGACAATTTACTTCTACATTTTCGTTAAATAACTTGCTTGAAATCAGCAACTTTTCTTCTTGCTTAACGACACTTGCAATGACACACTCCTTCTGGTCTCGGATTACTCGTGAATTCATCCATAACATAACATAACATGCTTGCGAAAGTTGCAAGTTGCAATATCCAGGATATCGTTCTTTCCTTATGATGGAAATATATATGATGTCATCTCTATAACCACTGAATGTCAAGTGGTTGTCTTCTGTAACTAAAATCCCTTTAACGGTTCCCATTATATCTGAATCGGCATTTCGATCCTCACGTAACGTAGATGTTTCTGCCATACCACCACATGTTATTGACTTAAATTCTCTCAAAACGAGCTCCGCAAATTGTCCTATGAGTTGGGTGCGCTTATTTTCATCTCTAGCCTCAATTCCGTACCGTTCGTTTTCTAGAAAATTACTCAATGAATATGAACGCCAAATATCAGACCTTCCTCGTGGCATGTTGCGTTTTACTCTTTTATTATCCAAAAAGCTACCGTTTAAATCTGTTACATTTACCTGCGACCTATAATACTTGCCGTTCGATAAAGTGAATGTTTATCGACCATTATTTGTTTAGTGGTTAAACGTATTTCAAAACAATCAGTTTAAAGCATATCAAAATAAAAGATAATTCTAAAAATGGACCCAGAGTAAATAATCTTTAAAAGTAAACTTATGACTTGACTACTGTGTTATAAAGTGTTCGAGCAATCAAATACAATATCAGGAACAAAACTAATTAATTTGATTCGTTTTTATATTTCACAATATAGTTTCATGCTTTTCACCTCTAAATACTTCTTGTTTGAACAAGCATAGCGAAAGAGTTTAACCTACTCAATATAAAATGTTTAATAGGGTGTCTTCTGTCATAGGAGCATTTGGTCAAAAATCAAACTAAAATGAAATTTGATGACAGCAAATTGCTTTGGTAGCCAAATATATAGGTATACAAACTCAGTGTGCAATTCAAATTTTGTTGTGTTTATTTCGTTTTCCTGCTTGTTGAAACCAATACAGGACGGCAGACTTCTTCTCTATCACCGGAAGGACGTTACTGAAATAGAGAGTGACAATGTTAGGGACACCTCTTTCAAAAATGGGGACATCTCTTTTAAAATCAACAATGAGAAAACATCTAGCCTACTCAAATAACCGAATCGGTCCTTTTTGAAGCTCTCGTGATAATTATTTGTTAAACGGGAATCAAGTGTTTCCGAATCTCTTTTGAAAAGAAATTATAAATTAAAGTACAGAGGAAACCTTGTTATGGGTAGGCATAATAATAGCTGAAATATCTCTAATCTAACATGAAGTCATAAAAAACACAGCATCTAGTGCATTGTTTTTAAAACGATATGGAGTTGCCATATTACCACTGAATGGTAGTATTTCCATCAATGCTTGATATTATCTGGTAAAATGAACTTTCATCCTACTTTGCCAATGTGGAGCTTAAATTATTTATGCAAATGTATTAATTAGTCGCTGTTTTGCCACAATATCCTTAAACTATTTTCTATGAATAACAGCAAGGCGCAACTCGCCGATAAAACATCCCAATCTTAAACTAATAAACTCTCAGTGTAAATGTGCATATCTATTGGTCAAGGTGGCATACTCGTACTTTTATACATTTCTTTGGCATGTCTACATAACAAAAGCAAGTATCAACCTTTTTAATTTGTGTTTTGTACCGGGCTCTCTTGCGGAGCAAATTATTTTGAATGCAGATGTGAAACATTTAAATGACCTCATAAATGCAGAGACCGGACTCGAAATTCTTGTCAGTAAATTTTGAATAGCTGAATCACCAACCAGAATGTAGACAAATTTCATTGCGATGAAATAAATATGTTTATCATATTTGCCATGGCTTCCAAGTATAAGGTGTTTCTGCGAGCTGTAAGGTTTGTTGTGTAAGAAGTCTTGTACTGTATGTAAATTGAATAGCTTAGCACTGTTATTGCATTGTACACAAATTGCATGTCATCTATCATTTTGTCCGAGTTCTGTATTGTTTAAGTATGTTGGGTCTAAGGAATCACACATTTTAATGTTGTTTGGACAATTTACTACTTACTTG
Source organism: Saxidomus gigantea (assembly GCA_032359765.1). Classification (NCBI taxonomy): domain Eukaryota; kingdom Metazoa; phylum Mollusca; class Bivalvia; order Venerida; family Veneridae; genus Saxidomus; species Saxidomus gigantea. The sequence goes on from JAUMHA010141720.1 coordinate 6,841, forward strand.
GCTGTATGGTTTGAACAATTATCTGGATATTATACGTTCTAGCTTCGTTTTGAACGGTTCTTTAATAGCAATGTAGCGTGGTTGATATAACATGCACGCACATGTGTTTGACATTCACTGGCTTATACCTGCATAAATATCTGGATATGAACTTCAACTGCTGTTTTAGTTCATGCCAAGACCAACTCAATGACAACAATTTTCGAATGTTAATAAACATAATATATGAGATTTCCTAGGATATCAACTATACTGAACTATAAAGGATATGCATGTACACTGTATTCCACATGCCATTTTAGAAATAAATGCCTGCCTTTAAGCGTTTTTCATCGCAAAAGGCTACTGATAAGGCTGTATGAGACCTATTGTCTCAAGTGGCATGTAGAAAGTGACCAAACAGTTTTCATGATTTCCATGAACATTGACATTGATACATGAGTCAACTATGTCCCAAGGTCAATCTATATGTGTCTGTAAAGGTCTCATAATTATATGAGTTCGTTGTGTTAATGTATTCCGAACAATATGTTATGTCCTCTTTTTATTTAACATGAGATTTGCATAAATGTATATGTGCTGTTTATGTCGCTTGATTTTGGTTAGCAGCAGCTCCTCGGACATTTTAAAAGCTTTTAAAATATCGTTCTTTTACCCTTTTTCCATCATGGGGTAGTAAAGTGTTTGAGATCTTGTGCAACGGGTTTTTCCATAACGAAATAGCCCGAAGAAGCTTTAAAACCATCAGCAAATTTCACGGAGCTACATGTCACTGAATATTTGAAACTATGATTGTAATGATTTTGTTGAATACCTAATAAGGCGCTACATGATTTGGTGAAATTAATACTGAACGCTGGTGTGCGGTAAAACTGATATCAGAGGTAAGAAAATTAAAATAGTTCTGCGGTTTTTTCCGAACAAAACTATGCTCCACATGTGTTCTGAACTCTCATCTCTTGGTGCTTAATTCGGAAATGGAATATCGTGAATTAGAAACGAATGTGCCAAAACAATAACATAAGCAATATTGACATTAGAAGGTATGTGACACATATTACATGCTTATACACATGTGTTTGATATTCAAAAGGTAATGGGCTTATACTAGTACCTGGCAAATATTTGGATATTAACTTACTGCTCATGAACGCATATGTGTTTTATGTGTTTCTTAATTTTAATGAGCAGTACCACCTCGGAAATTAAAGGAATTTAAAAAGTTCTTTGACTTTGATTCCATCCTGGGGTTGTTTAGTGTTCATCGGGTTCTTGTATAATGAATTACCCCGAAGAAGCTTTTTATCCTTTAGCACATTTCACAGTATTCCATGTCACTGAATGTTTGAGACTAGGTAATGGATTTGGTTAATATCTAATTATTTAATATCTAAAACTGAATAGCAAAGATGTAACGCTGGTGTGCGGTAAAATTGATACCAGAGGTAAGAAAATTTATACATTAACGCTCTAGCCTCATCTCTTGATGCTTTCTTCAAAATGTTATCTTTCTTGTTGTTTTTTGTGAATAAAAAACTAATGTGCTAAAACAATGATACAAGCAATTTTTTAGTCATAAAATGCACTGATTATGATTACATAGATGCATCGGAAATCACACTTAAATTACGTATAAAACGATGTTTTGTTCGTATGTTTATGTCATGTTTGCACCATTTGCCTTATGGATACACCGTGTAAGGCTGCTAAATGCAGTGACTCAAATAATGTCAGTAATGCTGCTGGGGTGCTAGCTGTCTATTTTCATGTATACAGGAAAAACAATTGTTTTTTATAATCCAAGTGTCTATAAAGGTTGATAAGGCCTCCTTTTCTTTGTTTTAATATGTGGTAGTATTTTAAAACAAACAAAATGCCTACTTATACAAAGAATATGAACGCAACGATATATATTATTTGTGTGCCAAATGATACTTAAAGGTTTTAATTAGACTTAAGGTTTGTAAATGATAGCAACAGATTAACTTTAACATTTTTATTATATTACAGATTCTTCAAATACATTGTATATTCATAACTGTAACTCATTTTACCATTAAACCGTTCATTTGTTGATAAAGGGTTGAATGGATTAGGCTATATATTGAAACTTAATTCTGACACGATGATTCACTGTCGATTTAAATAATACTTACGTAAAGAGCCCACTTCTACTATATTCAATTGTTATCTCATGTTCTAAAGTTTGCCTGCGTTAAAGTAATTTGAAAGATCGTTATCTATTAATGTGTGGTTACCAAAATATAGAACGTGTATTGGCTTTGTTCTTGTATAAAGGTTGTTGTCATTATACATGAAGGTTATAGTCAAAACTCTACGTGACTCAAATGCACATTTACTTTTTAATTTAAAGTGACATTATGCGCATCTTACTGCACAAAGTGTATTTTTGGTGACAGTTTTATAAAAGCATTTTTTGATTGCAGTGCATTTAAATGTGATTATTAAAAGATAAACACTGAAACCAATCCTGGTACAAATTTACATATAGATATACACGTATTATTTCTGTAAAAACCTGCTAAATTAAAGAGCATTCTTCAAGTACTCTAGCAAATGACTGTGCAAACAAAATGAAATGGAACACATTTTAAATGCCTTCTTGTCTAAAATCATTGGCGAACTCTAGGGACAATTTACCAGTAGCTTAAAAGAAAAATATTCCCTTGAAATATAGCCCTAGTTGTTTTTTTATGCAATGTATATAGAAATAATTGGAAGTCATTGAAATAAGTTACCGGAATTAAGTTTCTTTTTTTAAATAAATTAAAAACCTAACAGAAATTAAGTGCTAAAAATCGTATGTTTTCTATGCGTGCAATAGAACATATCAGACTGGCAAAGACGGTGTTATTTAATATTGTTCTCTTACAAGCGTAGTGGTAAAGCATATTTACAACAAATATAAATGTAGATGAACTGTCATAAACAATCGGCAATTTATTTTCAGTAGTTTATGTCGTCTGTCTTTTCTAATCGTTGTGTAATCTTTTATCATGATCGCGGTATGATATCGCAGCATTTCGAAGAGAAGGTGTACTGATCGCAGATTGAGGAAAGCAGTTGTATGCTTCTAACATATCTCCCTTGACAAAGCAAATACAAATTTCATTCGGTAAAAGGTGAAAACAAGGTCTTTACCGTACACTCAAATGCAATAAGTATACTTCGAACGACACAAAAAGCCTTTTACAACATAGAATTATTATAAATTCAATTCTATGGCTCTAAGCTAATGGTATGCAATCGTCTTCATTCATTTTTTTCTTCTTGGATTTTGTACATTTTATAATCAAGATGCATAGAGACTAACGATGAAAACCGAGGAATCACCTTTCTCGACTATAAATAATTTTATCAGTAGCTGAGAATATCATTTGTCATGATCGCGATGTAATATTTCGCAGCATTTAGAAGAGAAGGTTTACTGACCGCAGACTAAACAAAATAGCTGTATGCTTTTTTTCTATCTACCGTCACGCAACAGATGTTGCCGAGCAAATACAAATGAAAGTAATGATACCTGTGCAAACGGCTATATGTGACTGAAACTGCTGACACAAGCATCTTTCGTGTCGATTCCATTTCTCTCGTATGTGTTAAGTCATACTCTGACAGTACTAAACGATAACAACCTATCACAAGAGGATTAACTAAGAATAGTATCGAGCTGCTTCTAAAAGGATACTGAAGAAACGGTCCTGGTTCGATCATCACCAGTGCCACGGCGATTGTGCCCATAGGCAAGACACACATATTACACATTGTCTCTCTCACTCTTCGTGATTGATTTCATCTGGAATAAGTCTCCAGAGCGATCTTGTTTCGCAATCGAGAATAAAAAAATTAGTACAAATTTATAGTTTCCCTTCAGTTTCCATAGGAACTGTATTTTTAATTTCTAAATGCCAGTAGTTGCGTTTGCTGTCAAGAATTGATAAAAATTTTATGCGCCTCTTATTAAGAACCTAACCCAAAAATAAAGGGAAATCAATGAATGATGTGTGGTTGGGCAAAGTCGGACGAGCTATATTCAATAAAACATCGCTTTTACCGCACGTTTCCCTGACATCAAAATACGGGTATGAATTAAAAGATTTTGAGCCGACTGGAGGGGTCTTTATTAAGTACAAGACATGTATGATCCAATAAAAGGACTGTAATGCGAATAAAATTACCAAAGGGAAAAGAGCTGAGGTAAATAATTGGGGTTACTGCTGAATACATCCTAAAACCCCGTGTCCGCTTGATAACTGTCGTATCTATGCCCTCTCCATGCAGATATATAAGGCGTATTTTACTAGCATGTATCTGATTATCTCAGGAAATTAAGTGCGTGTATCTTCTTTAAATTACTAATACAATGTATAAATGTTTTGAAACTAATTTTTTATTGTAAATTAGCGTTATCTTCAAATACCATGTCTTGGAGTTCTTGTGATGACCGCCGAGTGGTTTGAGGCGTTCGAAATTGACATTGCTAGCCGATGCCGCTGTACGTACAAGTCCGAGTCCTGCGTTCTGCCTTCTAATGTTTTTTTCGATGTATTTATAGGTAAGCGCTCCATGAAGCCCACACTACTGTACAACTCCTGACAGTATTACCGTAAATCGTACACTTTTTGCGACACTTGCAAATATTATTATACATGTACTAAACACTATAATATAGAGTAGTCTTTTCGTGATTTAAAAAATCCATTTAATCTTCCTAAGAATGAATTTGTTTGCTTTTTCAAGTATAATGTTAAAGATTTCTGTTCATTAATCTAAACGAAGACGATTAAAATGTGTTTCAACCAGAGTCATTTTACTTCCTAATATGATATTTTTATATCGATACGCAATTTACTTTTTTTGTTCACGATATTTAGCAATATTGGCAGAGAGAAGACAACTTCGAGTGTGTGAAGCTTTTTTAATATGAAGAAAACGTAATGATTTTTTTTAATGGCGTGATAACAGTAAATTGGTACCTTGATCACTTCAAATAATCAATCTAAAATGAATTCTGAATAATAAAGCAAAAACGCTAGTAATTTATTTTACAAGAAGCGTCAGAAAACGTCAGTAAAGGCTCGTTACGTCACACCAATCTTGCATTTTACGTCAACGTTTCTCATGTTTTGCACCTTCAAAAAAGTTTCGGTGGCACGAAAAAAGGACGGTGACCCCCCTTTTTATTTGATAAAAATGATCTAAATTGGTTAAAGATTCCTTTGCGCCTTTAAAATTTTTATCTCGGGCTGTTTTTTCGCAATTGACGCTAAATGCGTCAACTTTGCAGTTATTTTTGCTTTGAAAATTGTCGCCCCTACAAGGTTCGTTCCACACTTTTTCATAGTTTTGACAAAAAATATTAGATATTTTTATTTTTTCAGATGGATAAATGATTTGACATTGCATTTATGAAAATTAGATGAAATTCGCTATCTACATAGACAGAGATATATCGAAAATAACACGAAAATTGACGAAAATACACCTCCCAGCTAGGTGGCGCTTTTAACTCAGATTCCATGGAAATATCAATTCACCGTATGATTTATACAAAAGTCAATTAGTCACGGGGTTGTCATGCAACCTATCTTAAATGTGCGTTGCCTTTTTAAAAAATGACCCGATTTCTGCGGGAAACCAGCGAGCTACCTTCAATACATTATAAATAGAATATGCAATATAATACTTGTAAGCACTTGTATATGACAGGGTATTTTTCAAAAGTACGACGGGAAGTTTTGGGAACATGTGGATACTACAGACAGTGAACTTTCAGAAACATAAGTTTCATTTCTGTATGAATTTTGTCCGGGTTTAGCCTACGCTTAAATTCAAAAGTATTTGGGTAGGCTACATGTTTTCTCATTGTTGATTTTATATGAAAAAGATGTCCCCATCATTGTCTAGTGTACACCCAAGCATATGAAAGTAGTTTGCTTTCCGGTATTGGTTTCAATATACAGAAACTTTTTTCTAATTCACTGAAATATACACACTAAATTCTCTGTCATTTAAATTATCTTAATTTAGTTTGATTTTTGCACAAATTATCCGCTAACATATCATAATGAGTTTGTAAAGTACTTATGTAAGTTTAGACAAAAAGTATTTATTCATTAGTGAAAAACATCAAAATGTAGAAATGATAAAATACGGTTTTGGGAAATAAACTTTCATATTGTGTCGAGCGTATCAGATTAAAGATTTCTGTTCCTGGTATTTAATTTCATGGCTTGAACACTTTATAACACAGTATTAAGTATTAAATTGATTTATTAACTGTGATTGTAAGATTATTGAATCTGGTAATACTGGAGTCAGCTTATCTGTCCGTCCGTCCGTTGTCCCTTTGATCTTTTTTTTTATCTGTTTTAACCCCACAATAGAATTATTTAACCACACAATACCGTTTTTAACCCATAATGACGGAATGAACTGAAACAACCTCACAATGCTAAGTTGAATTCAAACCCTAACCCCGAAATGTCTACTGGGCTTGTACGGACAGTCCGTCTGTCCGTCTGTCTGTCTGTAGACGTAATCTTTATGAACACTAGATCTCCAATACCCCTGGTCAGAATTTAATGATACTTCACACAAGTGATAAATACAATGCCTTGTTGTGCATGGTCTAAGTTTCGGGTCTCTAGGTCAAAGGTCAAGGTCACAGGGGCTCGGGATAGTAAAATCTTGTGGAAGCTAAATCTCCAAAACCCCTGGTCAGAATTTAATGAGACTTCATAGAAGTGATAAGCACCATGCTTAATGTACATAGTCCATGTTTCGGGTCACTAGATCAAAGGTCACAGGGGCTTGAGATAGTAAAATCTTGTGCGCTTTTAATCTCCAAACCCACTGGTCAAAATTTAATTATACTTCACAAAAGCCTTAAGTTATGCAGGTCCAATAACCAAAGCATCAAATATAACATAAATGTTCAATACTGTGTCAGTGGGGTGTTCGGAGGGTTTTCATCACCTTCAGTGATAGTTATAGTTCATCCTGTGACCATTGTGAAGAGTAGCGGTAGCAACTAAAACAACAGTGGCTTGTACAACCATTTGAAGATGGTGATGGCATCAGGTATGATTAACTACAAAGTGATTTTATTGTAAGGTTCATTGCATAACAATGACTGCTACAAATTTACTTAAATACATGCAGTGAATGTAAACAAATGAAAACATACACCATGGGTAAAAAAAGATGTAAAGATGGCTAAAACAGAACGAAATAGTGCAAAATGAACAAAACACACACGACTTACTGCATAAATTAAAGAAAAAGAAACAACATATAACATGTGTTGATTGCACATTTAAAAACCTAATGTCATAGAAAAGATGGATTTAGCAATTTTACAGTTATTGAATCGGTTTTCATTATCAGTTATGTTTGGCGTTTTTACGTCCAATGTATGTCTGAACAAATTTAAGCATTTAGTTTACTTCAAAGACTTTTACAATTCGTTGACGCTATTTCATTATATTTCACACCCATATTTTTTTTTAATTCGACAAAATAATTTGACATATACAAATAGTACATAATGAGTACTTACCTAAAAAGATCCAGTTTTAATTTCACATCTTAAAGTTGAATATAGTTGACAACACATGTAAAGGACAAATTATTTCTCATGTTAATCTCATGCTTGTTTCTTTGTACAGCACTCGGTATGTTTTCTATCCAAATGAATAATTGCCAAATGTTATTTCGTTAAAGAAAAGTGACAGTAAATCAGAACTAAATTGATCAGTCTCTTTTACAAAGCTAAAGTTTGTATAGTGTATCTCATTTGTTTTTAGTCAATGGTTTACAAGATCAGATATAAAATCATGGAAAACAACGGGTATGCTATATTTTGACATAAACATGATATTAGAGAAGACCTCGTTATACAATACTACAAGACGTACATATGGAATGTACACCAAAGAAAACAATGCCATTCAATGGGCTGAAAATGAAGTCATCGACGGGTTTACTTTTTTGGTTGTTTAATAATAATGTACCATTCAACGGCCTGCATTAATTCCATTTGCAGTTTATCCAGATTTCATAACATTTCCTCATTTAGACTATCTCTAGGCAAGAAACTTTGCCCGCCATATCATTGCCTAAGTACTACAGTGTTCAGGTATCAAATAGGAGTAGCTCTCAACTTGTTTCAGTTTACTACTTTGGCAAACAATGATAGTTTCGTTTCGTTAAGGCATCAAGAAGCATCTGTCAGAGTGACACCCTGCTAACAGTCTAATTTGACTTTTTAATAGTTTTGATTGCCTGTTTGATGGCTTCTACTTCTGCAATGTCTTTTGTACAGTGTGTGTCTATTGGTATGCTTACTGCCTTGGACACATTGGTTGTGTGTCAGATGAAAATACCAGCACTGCCGGCTGAAATTATAGAATTGTGTTTATGCTCGAAATATTACTAGAGCTCATTTTATTGGTCAGTTTTCGGTCAGCTGTTTTTTTCTTCCGCGGTATAAACACGAATTTTGCGGTTTGTCAAGCACAGTTATTGGTTTGACACGTCATTGATGGATTTTCGCCACGCTTGCCCACCCCTTTACTATTTGTTTATTTTCATGAATCGTTTCATTTATCTTGCGTCTGTGTTAATTTGTGCGTATTGCTTGTGCAGGAATGTTGTTCCATTCGATCTGCAGAGCATTCTGCAGCTCCTGCAAATTGTTGACGACATGTCTTGACCTAACTCTACGACCAAGAAGATCCAAAATATGCTCGATTGGGTTGAGGTCAGGAGAAACGGCAGGCCAAGGCAAGAAGTTAACGCCATTTGCATTTAGGTATTGCTGCGTTAGCCTTGCCGTATGCGGACGTGCATTGTCGTGAATCAATGTGGCGGGGGCATGCTGATAAACGAATAGAACAGCTACTGGTCTTAATACCTGGTTAATGTTCTCGGCTGCATTAAGATTGCCATTAACATTGACCAGATCAGTTTTCCTGTTTCCCATGATCCCGCCCAAAACCATAAGAGTACCCCCGCAACCTGTTTCTCTATATAACACAGGCGTCAGCAAATGGCTTCCCTCTCCTCCTGAATACCCTCAACCTCCCATCATGATGACTCAGGTTAAACCTTGATTCATCTGAAAAGACAATTTTATCCTACTGACGTGTCTTGTCCAACGAAGATGAAGCCGTGCCCAGTTCAAACGAGCAACGCGATGACTTTGTACGAGTACATTACCAACGTAAGCTCGTCTTGATCTGATAGGCCGAACACAATGACGCAGACGCATCAGAACGGTGTCCCTGCTAATACCGTACTGCCTCGCTGTAGCGGTACGTCAAAATGACAGTCTAATCTGACGTTAGTTACACGAGGCCTGCCGGTTCGAGGGCGATCGGCAAGTGTTACTATTTGCTGGAATCTGGCGCGAAGTTTACTTACTGTGTTTCTGTGGCAATTAAATGCCTGTGAAACATTATCGACGGAGTCACCTCTGCTAAGCATCATCAGAGCTTCAATACGTTGACGCTGAGAGAGTCTGGGCATTGCGAGTTTTGAAAATATTCGAATTGCTATGTGTTTTCATACTCCTAGAAGTTGTAAGAAAGTAATGAGAAATAATTTGACCGATTGCACATTAATCCAGACACTGCACGGGCAAATCGTGCGAAAAGGTTGTACAGGGACGTTACGTAAAATTTTACCCAGTACTGACCGATTTAGCTATTGTTCAACACAGTGACAGGCGTGTTTGACATGATACACATATGAAAGGTTTATAACCGGTATAACTATAGTTATCATACAAAGAAACGGGCACATTTTCTTTTGCGTTTGAGTATATGTAAAAGACTTCGTTTGTTTTGCATTTGAATATTGTAGGATTAGTTTGATCATTACATTTTTTTACTCCTATGATTATCACATTTTTGCAGAATGGGATCATGTAGTCGGAACTACTTCGTGACCGGTGTGCCGGAACTATTTGCAACATTGGTACTTAAGGAAAATACTTTTAAAAAACCACTACTATATTTGTTTGTGTTGTGGCCCAAACAAATAATGATTAAATTATTAAATAATTAATACTTTTAATAGTCAAAGCATGTAATTTATATTTCATATAACGATAAATAAATGCTATAAGCTTACGTCACATATGCAGTTTATTAATCCCTTCCGCTTCAACGCCTAATAAAACTTTTCGTGGGTTTTTAATCCGTATAATTGCGCGTTCAGTTGCACTACAAGTCGAAATGTCGAAAAAAATATGATTCATTGATTCGAACCCATGTTGCTTAATTTGAATTCTTAACGCAACCCACTCCACTGCGGATATATCGTCGTTCAT